>BHFT01020024.1:0-11058 GCA_004320025.1 Laticauda laticaudata | reverse complement strand
ATGGAACATTTTTCTCGTCTGCTGTGTCCTTTTTACAAACATTTTGCATCCGTCGGCCAGTGTGACAGGGCCTTAAAACTCTTGAGAAAGCTGATACAATGAAACATCCATGAAGCTGAGTTTGTAATTTAAGGGAAAAATTAAATATATGCTTCCTGTTTTACCTGCTTATTCTTGGAAGTGTGTCTATGAATTCTGGTAATGACCCTAAGGTAATACCATATGTAACATGCCATAGATAAAAGCAAAAAAAAAAAAAAAAAGCAGAATTTTTAAGGATTTCCAATAAACAGTTGATTAGATTCTTTCAGTATAATGAACAAGCTGCAAAGTTTAAAAACTAAATTGTCCTATAAAACTGACCAAAGTTCTACAAAAAATCTGGGCTTAACTATAATACCTTCATCTTCTAGTAATGTTTTTCTTTAGGCTGTGAGAACTTTTTGGCTCATTTTTGCTAGATTTGTCACACCAATAATACTTGGCTCTAGGAATACCCCCAAATCATAGACTCATTCAGGAGAATCCAGATGCGACCTTTCAGAGAACAAGATAGTTTCTTGATGTTCAGTTTTCCTAGGATTAAGTTCAGCGTGAGTCATTCTATTTTATCTAGGTCAAGACTCCTCCTGAAGTAGAGATATACAACTCACTATCTGTCTTTCGATGATATCTCATCACAAATGACTTCTCCCAGAAGCTTTAAAAAGATATTAGAGGAAAGAAGTTTCAGTTCTTGGCACCTTATAAAGGAATACCATAGGGCTTAATCATTCATACAATATTTCTATTGGCTAAAATTGCCCACTCAGCTCGAATTAGAATCATTGCAGTACAATACAGTACAGGAGATGGCCTTGATGAAGGAAATCAACATTGCATAAACATCAGGTTCATCCTAAAAGGGATGAGTGAATAAGAACAAAATTCAAGATCACCTTGTTTCAATTTTCTGTTACTATGCTCTTTAACACAGAGTTTATGGTACCTGATTATACCTACTATTATACCTACTGACAATACCTTCAACTGCCAGAAAGCTGTCATGGGTGATGGGATAAGAAGCCATTGAGAAGTATAAGAACAATAGATACTCACCATCAAGAATGACCAATGCAGTTATCTAGTACACTAACACAATTATTTGCTTCATTACTATTCTGATTTTAATGACTCAAATAAATCATTTATCAAATTCTGCCATAATTGGCTTATTTCTACCTAGTCCAACTAATTATTGTTTTTTATTATCCTGAGCTGCATTATCTTTAACTGTGGGATCCTTTAGTTCTGAGCCTGCAAATGTTAGCCTGCAAACAAACTTTTTGTTACGACTAGCACAGACAATTCAGTGAGTTATAGTGTGTGCTACTCTTGATGTTCCCCCATATGGCTCTTCTCTGATTCCCAGATTAATATACAGACGAACTAAAATATGCTACAAAATGTGTTTTGTCTATGTTTAAAAATGTGATTTTATGTTTATTTACTTATTTCACTGAGACCCATTTTGGAGTTACATATGCCAGTGAATATTAAGTTCTGATATGCTTATTCTTTAAGGAAGTGAACATCAATGACCAGTTTATTTTGGAAGTGGTAATGGCTAAATTGTGACAACTCACTTAACTGCAATATTTTTGGCACATTTACATACACACTTCCAATTAATTAATGTTCTTCCTGCATCTCTATTATTACAGTATACCTCTTTAACAGAATAATAGCAAGTAAGACTCTGGACTCACACACACACACATTTTAGAATAGAACAGAACTGAATTCTTTATTGGCCAAGTGTGATTGGACACACAAGGAATTTGCCTTTGTGCATATGCTCCCAGTGTACGTAAAAGAAAAGATACATTTGTCAAGAATCATAAGATTCAATACTTAATAATAGTCATAGGCAGGGGTGGGCTGCTGGGGATTTGCAGGGGTTCAGGAAAGCTTCTAGCTAAGATTCTGTGCAGTTCAGAGAACCCCCAAATCCCACTCCTGGTTGTCCATGCCCATCCCTCCCCTCCCCGGAGTCCCCACACGGCCTGTTTTGGATGCAAATAAGTACAGGGCATGCACAGAGGCTCAGGGAGGGTGAAAAATGGGCTTCCTAGAAATTTGAGAAGCCTGGAAATGGGCCCATTTCTGGCTTCCAGAGAGCCTCTGGAGCCTGGAGTGGCTGTTTTTGCCTTCCCAGAGGCTCAAGGAAAGCCTCCAAAGCCCAGGGAAGGCAAAAACACCTCCCTCCGCCATGGTGCAGGAGGCCGACCGGGTCATGCCTACCATGGCTATACTCACCCAGCAACTGGGCAGAGAATCCTTTGCTAAATTTTTTGAAGCCCACCCCCGGTCATAGTGTATAATAAGCAACCAAATCATACCAGGAAACAGTCAATTTTTTAAAAAAATCATAAGGATACCAGCAACAAAGTTACAGTCATACAGTCATAAGTGGAAGGAGATGGATGAAAGGAAGGATGGAAAGATTAATAGTGATGGTAATAGTAATAGTAATGCAGACTGAGTAAATATTTTGACACTGTTGAGGGAATTATTTGTTTAGTAGAGTGATGGTGTTTTGGAAAAAACTGTCCTTGTGTCTAGTTGTTCTGATGTGCAGTGCTCTACAGCATCATTTTGAGGGTAGGAATTGAAACAGTCCGGGATGTGAGGGGTCTGTAAATATTTTCACAGCCCTCTTTTTGACTCATGCTGTATACAGGTCCTCGATGGAAAGCAGGTTGGTAGAAACTGTTTTTTCTGCAGTCCTAATTACTCTCTGAAGTCTGTGTCTGTCCTGTTGGGTTGCAGAACCAAACCAGACAGTTATAGAGGTACAGATGATAGACTCAACAATTCCTCTGTAGAACTGTATCAGCAGCTCCTTGGGCAGTTTGAGCTTTCTGAGTTGGCACAGAAAAAACATTCTTTGTTGTGCTTTTTTGATAACATTTTTGATGTTAGGTATCCATTTTAGGTCTTGAGATATGATAGAACCCAGAAATTTGAAGGTCTCTACTGTTGACACTGTGTTGTCTAGTATTGTAAGAGGTGGTAGTATGGGAGGGGTTCTCCTAAAGTCTACCACTATTTCTATGGTTTTGAGTGTGTTCAGTTCAAGATTGTTCTGGTTCCACCACAGGGCAAGTTCTCCCGTCTATATGTGGATTTGTTATTGTCTCAAATGAGACCAGTCACTGTTGTATCATCTGCAAACTTCAGTATTTTAACAGATGGATCATTTGAGATGGAGTCCTTGGTATATAGGGAGAAGTGGAGAAAACACACAGACTTTGGGTGAGGGAGCTGTGCTAATTGTACAGGTATCGAATGTGATTTCATCCAATATCACAATAAATTAATACCAGATAACTTTATTTATTTATTTAGCATATGGCAAATACATGAACTTATAGTTGTTCAAATATTAATGTCCAGCCCACCTAGCCATTCGAGGACAGGGTGGTCTATGTTGAAAAAAATCAGACATTGGGCCAGTGTAAGCTCTTGATCGACATCGGGCACAATGTGATGGGAATTTTGTTGAGAAGCACTGCAGTCATAAATACATAGCAATAGATAAACTGGATAACTAAATAACTATAACATGCCACTCCCACCTTTTTTCAATGATATATTAATAATAATACTAATAATATGTAATTTATTTCTCATGGCAGTATGAATAATAGTTGCAAACTGTTTACCAAATGCATTTACAAACAAGATAGATAACTAATGCCTTTTAATAGTGGTGTGGTATATTTTGTTGTCCCTCTTCCCAATCCCAAAGTTATACATTACTGCACTGCAGTCTCAGCAGTGAAATTCTTATAACAGCAGGTCTTTCACTTATCAGATCTCGAGGCATTTCTCAGGGCAGTGACAATTTTCCTTGTGTTTTACATAAAAGATTGAAGAAAGGTGATCGATCCTTTTTATTCACCATCTTATTCTAAAGATACAATTTCCTTCCTTCCTTCCTTCCTTCCTTCCTTCCTTCCTTCCTTCCTTCCTTCCTTCCTTCCTATTTCCAGACAGACCATTATCCTCTCTGATCCACTTAACCATCTCAGTTCTCCAAGCATGGGAAGAAACAAATCAGCTGGCAGACTTATTTGCACAGTAATGAGTTCTGTCTACCAGCCTGTCCTAGACTGATTGAAATAACAATATTGCCTTCCAATACGACTGGTAAAGTGTGATTGACAAAGCTGCATGATATGTGCTTCAATTTTCCAGCTTTCTATCATCCCATCTTTTGAAAAAAATCAATATTATTTGAAAAGATACTGTGTGTTCATTTTCAAATTGCTGAAATACTGGGGAGGGCAAAAGCACCTTTGTCTGCCCTTGCCTGTTCTTGTGTGTTGCTTTGTGGTAGCTCTAGAACAAAATCAGCTTCTAATAATACAAGAATCCAGGAAACTATACCAAACTTTTTCTGCATTTTCTTTTAAGCATTATTATGGTATATCATAAAAAATGTCACAGCTTTACACAGATATTCTCTCCAAAGAACAGGAGTCATATGCAGTCAAGGGATGCTTTTGAATAAAGAGCTCCAATTAACAACATTTTTGACTAGGGAGGGTATTTTCTGCATTTACCATTTTAAGCCCCCCAAGAGGCTTGGATATTTGACAGAGGTATATCCCCCAATTGGGTAGGGATGAATTTTTTCCACAGCACAGCCTTAGTTTATTAATGAGGGGGAGGTAAAAATTATCAATTCAAATTGCCATTTTTCTATTATGGCCTCTGAGAATCACAAAAATGGTCTGGCATGACATTGATAGCCTATGTTTACTTTAATGTAAAATTAAAATGGAACACTAAAACTGGAGTACATTCTTCAATGCAAAAGTTCAATTGTGGTATCTTTTTCAATTGGTGGTATTACTTTAGCATGTTTAAAATTTATGATATCAGACAGATTGCTGTTGTAAACTGATGATTGGATAATAGGAGGATGGGAAAGTTAAACAATATGAAGGATCCTTGATGACTTGAAAATAAACTAGAAGTGGGATTAAAACAGTTGATTCTCTAGTTTTAATTCTAGTGGGTTTTGAAATGAAGCTCCAGAGTTCATAGAAAGAAATAACATGATCTTATGGAGAATGATATAATTTTGTCATTAGGTGTATTAGGACTTCAGAGAACACTCTTGGTCAACATGAGATGTATATGATACATGATAATTATTACTGGGCCACAGTAATTTGACTTTAATTACATCTGCCATCTCCAATTGGACAAGGATTATATTATAAATTGAATTCAGCATGTTTTAATGATATTCATTATTATAACTGTTTAAAGAAGGAGGTCAATGCTGACACATGACAGACGAAGCAAACTTGGAATAATTCAGAGCAGCCCTTACTGATCCTTCTTTTGAGGTTAAGAAAATGAAACTGCAGTTATCTTGTTCAATGCTGTGAGTGAGAGAAAACCTCAGACTCATGTTTCTCAGCCTTAATAGCTTGAAGATGTATGGCCTTCAACTCCCAGAATTCCTCAGCCAGCTATGCTAGCTGGGAAATTATGGCAATTGAACTTTATGTATCTTCAAGTTCCTAAGGTTGAAAAACACTGCCCCAGGCAATCAAGAAATTTCACTTATTGGCCTACAAAGTTCGGAAGATTCTTCGTCCTCTGCAGACTGTTCAAGGGAGCTCTAATTGTAGAATAATTAGGATACAGTCTTTTGCTATGATTTTTCATTTCTTGACAAGTTGAGCTTTAAAAGTCATATATGAGAAATGTCATTTGCAAGATAGAATTTCGATTAGGCTGCAGATCCTATTTTCAACAAAGTGTGATAGACTTCTTCCCTTGCCTGAACATCTGGATTACTGTATTTGGTGATAACAGTTCTATTTTTTATTACTGAAGATATCAACATGGCAGTTACAGAAACCATATCTAACTTGTGACCTTTTACATTCATGTTTTGAGGAAAAGTCATTGAGCACTCAAATAATAAGATTCAACTCTATCTTCTTTTCTTCAAAGAGCTCAAGAAGTATGTATGATTCCCATTTCCAATTTTCTGACAAATCTCAGAGAGAAGAATGATTGATCCAACTTTGCCTAGGAGTCAAGTAATGTGATGATTATCAGCCAATTGGCAATTGTGTAAATGTTTGTGAAATAAATTTATAGAAATTAGAAATGCAGGGGACGAAGGATTGTCCCGGGGGTGGTTTTGGTTGGGAGGCAACTGGACTTTCTGGTTTTTCTTTGAAGACATTTTGTCTTCTCATCCAAAAAGCTGAAGAAGCGAAATGTTCTTCAAAAAAACCCCAAAACAAAACAAAACAAATGTCCCAATTCAATTTAAGTCATCTCCTGATGCCAGGAGGATTTTATCTCTCAATACAAGCACAGGGTCATGTTGGAAATGAAAAGCTAAGGAATTAAATTATTCATGACAGCTATTTTTTAAACTTCACTGAATTAAAATCTGGTTTGGCTTTATGTTAATTTATGGATCAATCAGGGCTTTAAAACTGTCTTCCCGTCAATGTTTACTACTACCCAGTATGACTCACTCATTTTGACAACTTCTTAGACCACTGAGAAAGCTAACCTATGGCAGCACTGAACTAGCCTGAATCTATGTGGCAAATTTATTTTGCCAATGGAATGACTTGGAATTTTGGCATTCATAATGTTATTTTGAATCCTTAATCTTCTCAAGGCATTGCCATTTTGCCTCTTGATTGTCTTCCACAAGTACCATCTGGACCAAGGAAGGAGAAAGACAAACACCCATAGGCAATTTTTTAAAGTCCCCATATTTCCCAAATCATCAGTTCAATTTTTACTGTAGTTTTTAATGATTTAATTGATGAATCACACATCAGAATTAAGATTACTGGGAGAAATATCAACAAACTCAGATGTGCAGAAGATAACACCTAAATGGTGCAAAGTGAAAAGGAACTAGAAAACTTAAAAAAAACCCTCATGATAAGGGTGTGTTGAGGTAATTTCCCATTAGGAGAATGAATGCATACAGGGAGACGTATTTCAGAGAAGTGTTTGCATAACACACACAGAGAACACAGGTACACTGTACAGTAAATGTAGGTTTTTACTTCCAGAAAGGTTTAAGCAAAGTCCAAAACATAGTCCAAAGTCATTCACAGGTAAGATCAGTCAGTTTTTAGTCCAGGGATAATCCAAATATCAAAGTCCAGTGTCAAAAAACAGTTCAGTAACAGAGTTATATTAAATCCAGAAACATCAGTCAATTAGGAAAAATGGAGGAACGGCAATACTTTCCAATAGAGGGAAACAGAGACTGAGACACACTCTCTTCTGAGACTAAGACTAAGACAAACCAGGTTTCTGGCTCCATCTTATGGCCATTTGAGAAACCACACCTAATTACAGTTTTGCATTTTCTTAAAGATACAGTTTTAAAAAGTTTATCCTGGTTTATATATTTCTAACCCAAATACTTGTTAGGTGACTTGTATTCCTAACAGGGTGAAAGAGGAGAGTGCAAAAGTCAGCTTGAAAGTCTATCATGGCATCTGGTCCCATCACTTCCTGGCAAACAGAAGGGGAAAAAATGGAAGCAGAGACAGATTTTATTTTATTGGGCCCTAAAATCAATGTCTGCAGCCAAGAAATTAAAAGACACTTGTAAAAAGAGCCCTGATGACTTAGTGGTTAGAATGCAGTATTGCAGACAAACTCTGCCTGTGGCCTAAAGTTCAATCCTGACGTGGCTCATGGTTGACTCAGCTTTTTATCCTTCTGAGATCAATAAAATGAGGATCCAGATTGTTGTGGGCAATATGCTGACCTTGTAAGCTGCTGTGAGTGCCATAAAGTATTATGGGGCAGTATAAGTTCAATTGCTATAGCTCCTACATAGCATATTAAAAAACAGGGACATCAACTTGCTGACAATGGTATGTAAAGTCAAGTCTATAATTTTTCTAATAGTAGTGTATGGCTATGAGAGTTGGACCATAAGAAAGACTGAGCATCAAAGAATTGTTGCTTTTGAACTATTGTACTGGACAAGACTCTTGAGAGTCCCTTGGACTGCAAGGAGATCAGATCAGTCAATCCTACAAGTAATCAACATTGGCTGTTCTTTGGAAGGACAAATACTAAAGCTGAAGCTCAAATACTTTAACCATCAAATGAGAAAAGAAAACACATTGGAAAAGACCATAATGTTAGGAAAGATTGAAGGCAACAGGAGGAGATGGAAGAGGAAGAGATGGTTAGATAGTGTCGATACAATGAACTTGAATTTGCGCAAACTCCAGGAGACAGTGGAGATTGGTGGAGGGGCTGGCATTCTGTGATCCATGTGGTCCTGAAGACTCAGACAAAACTAGCATCTGAAAAACAACAAAGTTAGTGCCTTTACTGCTGGTCTGGCACACAGCGGAATATACTGCAATGAATGTCATAAAATGTGAGAAATATATTTCTGTAATGTGCCAATTGTTTTGTGCAGATGCTGACATCATGCCAATATGTTGAATATAGAATCCAATTTTGTAGAACAAAAAGACCTTTAAAAAGGTCACATTATTTATCATGTTACAAATACTATACTAAGTAGATTGTTAATGTATTTATGTGAGTTGTTGAGGTTGTTAATGGAAGTTTTAACAGAATCCACATAACGGTTTCATAATGAAAGTTATAATTGTGAATGTGATGTCATTATAGTGTCAAGGCATTTTTCTTGAGGGTGTAATTTCAATTTAATTTTGGTACTTTGCAACTGTTTAACTGGAAAAGATTTGTGTTAAACTAAGAGCCACTTGTTCAGAATCTGGTCTTCTCTATTAATAGAGTATCAGAACAGTTCACAATCACTCAATATATATCAATAGTGATTAACACAAATGATTGACAAAAGGTTATAATAAGTCTGGCCAGATTTTAGAGATATAGAGATTAATAGAAGCAATTCTTGTATGTACAATTTAGAGGTTTGTCCATGTTTCATCCAAGTTCCGATAAATATCAATGAAAACATTGGAAAAGAATAAGTCCCATTAGTTTTCATGAGATAAACCAAAATTACTAAATCCACTAAAATAAATGATATTAAAATAAATTATTAATGAACTAATTCATACCATTCTGGATAGGAAACTAGTTTAATGTGGGCTGAATTGCACAACAGATAAATACAAAGCTGCTTCAAAATTCATACTCAAACAATATTAACCAAAGATTCCTAAAAAACTGGCTAGAGCAGGGATGGCCAAACATTTGGACCTCAGGGACCACCAAACTCATAATTTTAGATCCTAGGGACCACTAACCAGTTCTGTGGGCATGGCCTAATTTATGGGTGTGGCTTGGTGGTCATGTGGATTGCTGGGCATAGCTCGTATGCAAATATTATAAATATTTATATAAATATTGATTTTTTTATTAAAAAAGAGCAACTTTTACTCAAAATCAGGAAAAGCAGGCAGATTGAGTTGCTCACAGAATCACAGATTCATTCAGAGATCTATCTATCTGCCATTGGCTAGCTCAGTCTGTCACATAAAATTTGCTAGCAAGCAAACTCACAAAATTAACTCACAACACACCATGCATGTAAATATTGATTTTTTTTTATAAAAAAGAGCAACTTTTACCCAAAATCAGGCAAAGCAGGCAGATTGAATTGTTTACAGAATCATTCAGTGATCTATCTATCTGCCATTGGCTAGCTCAGTCTCTCAAATTTGCTTGCTGTGAGTCTGCACTGAATTGGCTTGCAAGCAAACCTTCAGTCCTAAGGGAGGTTCAGCTATGCTGAGCTGAAGATCTAAAGACTAGCTAGAAAGCAAGAAATCCAACCATTTCCTGCTTCCTAGCTAATCTAAATCTCCTGGCACAGCAGAATAGATGATGGTCAGGAAAAGGAAAAATAGCAATTTAGCAGGTAAGTTTACGTCGTAAGGTTTGAGTGGGCAGGGAGGGTTCTCTCAGACCATGTGGGTGGGGCAACCTTGTGTTTCTGTGCAGCCTGGATTAACTGCTTTGTGGGGGTGCTCTGGGGGTGAGATTTCTCTGCGGCCCACCAAAATTTTCTCACAGCCCACCAGTGGGCCCCAGCCCGGTGGCAACCGCTGGGCTAGAGCAATTAAGTGAGGTGCCATCATGGCCTTGAATCCTCTACATTTCAGCATTTGTATGAATGACTTAGAATAAGAAATGCTTATTATATTTGGAAGTGACACAAAATTATATGGGATAGATAATGATCTGGGAGATGACAAAGACATTCAAAATAATTTTGATAGGTTAGAAAAACAAGGTAAATGTAACATAAGAAGAGACAAAAGAAATGTTGAGGAAAAGAAAGATCTAGGACAGGGATGATAACACAATTCAAATATCTGAAACAGAAGACTATTTATAACTGTTTTCTATTGTCCTGGAATTCAGGATACAATAATGGATTGAAGTTACAAGAACACCATTTCCAATTGCATGCTCAAAATATATTCCAGCAATGATGCCAGAAAGCAGTAGTAATTTTCATCTCAGGTATTCAGGCAGAAACTAGGTAGAGATGCTTTGAATTGCATTTAATTTTGTTTCTATTTCTGAGGTTTTAGCTAGATAGAACCTTCCTCAGGGTCTATATGATGAAGGGTTCTTCAGTAATTTATGGACCAGCAAGCTTATACATCTTATTTCTTTGTTTTCCTGTTGAAAATAACGAGAAGATGTATAATTCATGAAGGCAATAAGTGGCTGGAGTAACATGCCATGATCTGAATTAGGGAAATTCTGTAAGACAGCAGGCAACAAAATATAAATAAAGTTCAATTTTTTAGCTACTATTGATCATATTCCTTAGTGATACATATATGCTTTTTCTCATTTTTTTGCAGCTGAATTAATCTTAAGCCCCTGTCACACTGCACCAACGGATGCAAAGAAGATGTAAAATGGACAAAAAACCTTGCCATCCATTGGAAAACGCAATGCATCCGTTGTGTACTCACTGCATACGTCTTTCATACACTCTATCCATCAAACATCCGTCTACTGCTATTTCAT
>BHFT01020021.1:0-57927 GCA_004320025.1 Laticauda laticaudata | reverse complement strand
TTGGGTTAACGCGATGTCAATCGTTCTACTCACGTCGCCTCCGTTTTGCTTCCTCGTCTATCCGGTCCAGATCCGTCTATTGACATTTCATCAGCTACAGAAGTTATTTGTCTCTAAAAACTTTTGCATGAAAATGTAGTCCAATTCGTTCCGTTCGATCTGCAGGCATCCACTGCGCAATCCGTTCTGCATCCGTACGCATCGCTATTAACCGCTAGGCATCCGATTCCGCATCCGCGGCAACTCCATCTGCTCAGATTGTCAGGGAGGAGCGGACCGGACGCTCAGAACGGATTGCAGAACGGATGCAGAATGGGATGCCGTGGGAAACCAAAGCGTTTTAAAACGGGAAAAAACGTCTCACAGAGGGGACCTATTCGCGATCATTAAGGATGTCTAGAGGATGCCTAGAGGATGCCCAAAGCGACACCTAGGGGAAAACCTATATGGCCTATAAAAAGGGGGAAGCAACTCGTCTGCATCTCACTTTCAGGCCAGCAGCCCAGCTGTGCAGACCTGTCTGCAGCCGTCATTCTGACTCTCCTCTTCCACCAGCATCCAGTCATGTTCCACCATGGATTTTGTAACACAGTCCTTTGGTAGCCAACCATCTTCTTGCAACCAGTGTGAAAGCCATCTACAGGCCTGCGAAACTTGGGTGTCCATCTTCGGACCCAGACGCTCTTGCCGCCTCTTTTTTCTTTCCCTAGTAGAAGTTCACAGAGCCTGTAGATGGCTTCGTTACTGTGTGCAGAAGGATGGTGTCTGCCAAAAGGACGTGTGTTACGATCCACAGGTTGACATGACTGGATGGTTGCTGTGATGAGGAAGAGTCAGATGGAAGGCTGCAGAGGTCTGCACAGCTTTGAATGCTGTTCTGAAAGTGAGATTGCAGGTGAAATTGGCTCCCCCTTTTTATAGGCAGTATAGGTGTCCCTTTGCATCCTCTAGGCATCCTCTAGCAATCCGTTAGACATCCTTAATATCCGAGATAGGTCCCCTTTGCGAACGTTATTTTCCATTTTAAATGCTTTTGTTTCCCCTTGGGCATCCTGTTCTCATCCGTTTCTGGCATCGTTCTGTGTTCCGGTTCGCTTCCTTGCTGCGTCCGATCAGAAGTTGAGTGCGCATATTAGATGCGGAACGGATGGCCTAGCGGATATAGGATTGCGTAACGGAGCAAATGGATGCCGTAGCGATGCCATCGCGGGGGCCATGCAGAATGACGAACTGGATAAATTCCGCCGCAAAAGTTTTGGGGCAGCCCAAAAACTTTTGGAGCGGATGGAAACCTGTCACAACGGCATGCTTGGGACAAGATAGGAGGAAGCAAACGTGAGGCAGTGAGTTACATTGCGTTTTCAATCGATTGGCAAGCTTTTTTGTCCATTTTTACATCCTCTTTGCATCCGTGGTGCAGGTCGATGTGTGTGACATGGGCTTTACATTGATTAATGATACATGAAGGGCCATAGGGTGTTGTACCTGGGAGGGTGGACCATACAGTCCACGTGGATGCTGCAATCTGGCAGGTTTATCTAATCCCTCACAGCTATTACCCATCACCAACGTATCCCTGCCCATTCCAACAGTGTATCCCTGGCCAACCCACTGCTATCTAACTCATCCCATAAGCATGCAAAGCTTAAACCATTTCAAGAGTATATCACCAAGACTTTATTGAAAAAAATAAGAATTGAAGCAAGTGTGTGAATGAAAAAAAGATATAGACTTTATATGAAACAACAAACGCTGTAAAAGAAAACAATGGACCCCAAGTCAAGTGTCCAATAAATACCTACAGGTAGCCACCACCAGTCTACTGGCACATCTACTTGGTCACTCGGAAGTTCCCAGTCTCAGGGGTGAAGGGTCCAGGTAGCTGTGGAGGGCTGGTGTGCAGTTGAGTGCTGGATCTGAAGCATCCATGTGGGTGCCTCGGCCCACGAGGACAACAGGTAGACGGTTAGTGATTGAAGGAAAAAGCTCTCAGACATTGGCTAGCACCCGTCGGATGCTGAGAGTGTCTTCCTGCATTGCCATGGCGGTGTCGAGCCCAGACCTAGCGAAACAGATGTACTGAGCCAGGTGCTGTGGGGTGGAGGAGAGTAGTAGTGTAGTGGGGCTGTTGGTCTGCAGCTTTAGGGGGTTTTCTGGAAGGGGGGGAGGACTGGCGTGCAGGTGGCATCGCTGTTCATCGATCTGTGCATCCTTGGGTGGCTTGGCATCAGTGGATCAGGTGGAAACCGGTGGCAAACGTGGCGCTCCAATGAACCTGTGCCTGGACTGGGAAGGGACTGTTGCCTGTGCTGCATTGACTCTGGTTCCGTAGCCCTGTAGTTGAGGCCTTGGGGAAGCCTCTAGGTATGGGGAGCGACATCACCTGCGGGGGAAGAAGCCAGGACTCGGAGCCGGGGTGGGAGCCAGGTTCCTCTGTGGTCTTGGAGGGTTGTTTAAAGCAGCTCCATCGATCCGGAATCCTTCACCACCTGGATTACTGCGGGACTCCGCCATGTTCCCTGAGGCCTTTGGTTGACATCAGGTGAGGAAAGGCTGAGTTGGAGGATGAGGAGTCGGTATGGACATCCATGACAGGAGAGGAGAATCTATGTGGTGCGCAGATGGCTGTCCCTGATCTCCAGAGGACACTGCTGGCCTCTGCCACCTCCTGCGGTCTGGGACCTCTCTGCCTTTTCTCCGTGAGAGGTGGAGCTGGGGGCTGGTGGTATGCGGGTACGGCTGTGGTGGACGTGATGTCTCCTTCTCACCACCGCACCAGGGGAGGCCCTCACGTGTCTCCAGCATGGTCTGCAACAACCTGCTCCGCGGGTTCCTTCCGCTGCTCGCTGTACGCTTTCCCCAGAAAACCTCTGGTCCTCGGGATACAGGGAACTGAAACTCCGCCGGGCTGTGGAGGAGGACTGGCTCTCAGGGCAGGGCTGCAGGGAGAAGAGAGGGTAGACAGAGGGGCTTCCTAGTTTTTCCTCGGTGGGGACCTCACCTCAGGAAACAGGCACCTGGCCCATGACATAGGTCTCATCTGGGGCCGTCAGCTTACACTGTGGCCTGGCCAGACTTCTTCAGGTGCAGGCTTCCCGCCAGGGTGTGCATGTGTTCCACCAGCTGAGGAGCACATCCGATGGTAGCCCAGACTCTCGTTCTCTCTCAGCAAGCCTGCTTTCCTTTTTCGTGTCCCTGTTACAGCCGCGTGTCACTTCCGCCACAGATAGTCCCATTCCTCTCCTTAGCCACTCAGCACCCTCCAATCCTCGTGGTTCCTTCTGCAATATAGTTACTCGCCTCCTCTCCCAGGTATCGCATCACGCGCTCTTCCTTCTCTCTCGGCCAGGACCAGAATGCTCCTGAGGACATTTTCCTAAGAACTTGGTTGCTGCGTGCCCTTCTGTTTGGTGATAAACATATAAGGGACACTGACTCTCTGCATCTCGAATCCTCCTCTACTCCACGTAAGCTCATAGCCTAGTGCAGCTCATGCTGAGGTATCATTCATCATTATATCCATGTCTTCTCCCTCCTCTACGCTCTCTCGTAGCAGCACTAGTTACTAGTGCTCGCACCGCAAGGCTCAATGGTCTATCCAACATTATGCTGCATCCCTCAATTCGAAGCCAGTCTCGCTCCGAGCCAATCAGTGATCACAGTCTCTTATTGTGGTCCAGTCCATCTATATGCAACCTCCATGTACTTTATGAGCATTGTCCACTCTCCTAGCAGCGAGCAACTCGTGTTCGTGCATATTAGCGGTCTCTGCTATGACCACTGAAGCAACAAGCACAGAGACCTACTGCAAAGAACAGAGAATGCATACGAAGCGATAGACTCGCCACAGGTCGCCTCATGCTTGCTGGGGAAGGGACCATGGAAGAGTCACTGAGCAGGATGTGACCGTAGCAAAGACCTCCGCATCATATAGAACGAGAGCAGGGTTAAATCGAGAGCACGAGAGCAGTCTACATGTCCGAGGCTGTCATCAATTACTTGTGAGAGCTCCATGTTCGCAAGAACGAAGCAGTTGTACGGAATAGGGCCAGCTCAAGCTTCAGGCAAGACAGGTACTGGCTCTATCGTGGCTTTTGTAGAGCTTTCATGCACCGCCAGATGAAGCAGCTTCAGCATTAGTACTCAGCAGAAGGCACCACCGCCAGGAGCAAGCACTTCAGCAGAAGCTCAGCACCAGAAGAGAGCAGCCGACAGCAGCAGAAGCCCCAACAGAAGCAGAGTCAGGGACGGGGGCGGGAGGGTGGCCCTGTCCCTCTGCCAGGTGATGGCGCAGGTTGCTGAGGCTTCTCCCGCTTCCTTCCCCCATGGTTGTGGGTTTGCTGGCTGGCCAGGGAGGCGGCACCAAGGATGCAGGAAAGCCGGCAGGAAGCAGGCACGGCAGGCACCAAGCGCTGGCGGCAGACTCGGTGACAGAGGAGGCTGGAAGGCTGGGCTGGCAGCCAACGCGGGCAGGCAGGCAGAGAGCAACGGCTGGCAGGGAGGCTGGCCAGGAGGCTGGAGGCAGCGCTTGCAGGAGGCTGCCAGCAAGGCCTTGCAGGCAGAGGCATGCAGGGCAGGGCAGGCAAGACTCGACTGTATCCGGCAGCAGGTCTTTCCCCGTAATGCTGGCCATATGCGAGCTGCGTTCCCTTTTATCACGGTGGCTTACGCAATGCATCCCCCCGATGCGCAATTTAATGCTCGGCATCCGTTTTCAGCTTGCCGCTGTTGCATCCCGCTGAGGCTTCCGCTGCTGCATCCACTTCATCCGCTCGCGCATACCGCTTCATCCGCCTGTGCTATCGCTCTGCATCCGCTCATCCGTCCGCGTCGCTTGCGAGCCCCCCGAAAACGCATGCGGGATGTGCCATCCCACCTCCCATTCCGCTTCCATCCGTGGCCTGTCCATTCGCGCATCCGCTTTCATCCGCCCTGCGTCTCCTCGCGCCCGTCCATTCCTTTCCATGTTATCCGCTCGGTTATCTGCCAAATCTTTTCCCCTTCTGACGAGAGATCAAAACGAATGGGCACATTTGCCTCATCCGTATGTTCTTTTTACTAACGTTTTGATCCAGTTGGGCAGTGTGACAGGGCCTTAAACAAGAAAGAAGGTTGTCCAGAGGAGTAAAACAGGAATACAATTAGTCAATAAAACAAGGCCAGCAGAGAGATTCAGAGAAGCTCGCCCAACTGCAAGGATATATACCAGAACACCAGAAAATTCTTAACAAGTGAGCATCTACTGGAATATGAAGTGGTTAACATGAAAATAACACAGATACATTCAAAAACAGCCTGAACTAACCTTGTTTGGATTTAGGAGCAGGGAGAGACAGGAAGTAGAACCTTGTAACTAAATATAATATATATATAATATATATGATGTAATGTAATGATAATGTTACTGTAAGTGGTAATGTAATGGTAAGTAATGTAATGTAGTGTTAGTGCAGTGCAGTAGCTGTAGTCGTAATATAATACTAATATATAAATAAATATAATATTAGGGGTGCGTGCATAAGTGCACCCAACGCACCCTACCGTCCCTGTACCGTTATTGTTTCGTTTACTTATTCTGTTATAGTTTCATTTTTGTTATAATGTTATATTGTAATTACCATTTCATCGTACTTCATAACTATGTTTATCCTTAAAGCCAAACCTGTTCACAACTGCACCAACGATGAAAGGAGGCATGTAAAACGGAGAAAAAAACACTTAGCCATCCGCTGGTTAACGTGCATGCTTCCGTTCTGTACTCACTAGGCCTCCGTTTTGCTCTCCTCTCTATTCCATCCAGCATCCATCTATTGACAATTTGCATCCGCTCAAAAGGTATTTTTGCAGGCTGCTCAAACTTTTGGGAGCGAAAAACTGTAATCCAACATGTCCGTTCTGCATCCGCTAGGCATACAGGGAGAACATCGTTCTGCATTCCGTTACACACTCCGCCTATATCCTGCTAGGCATCCGCTGTTGCATCCGCCCGCAACCTTCAAGTCCGCGTTCAGTGGTAACGGACGCAGGAGAAGCAGAACGGGTGCACGCGTGAGTAGCACGGAGGAGAGAAAAGGCCGAAACGCAGATGCAGCACGCAAAGAAAGCATTATTTAAACCCGGGAAAAAAAATCTCGCCAGAGGGGACTATCTCGACTGATTAAGCGATGTCTAGAGGATGCCCTTAGAGGATGCAAGGGCACCATAGTGGAACTATATTGCCTATAAAAAAGGGGGGAGCAACTTCACCTGGATCTCTTACTTTCAGACCAGCAGCCCCACGCTGTTGCAGACCTCTGCAGCCTTCATACTGCCTCTTGCTCATTCCACAGCAATCGTGGAATGTCCAACCAGATTGTAACACAGTTCCTATTTTAAGCCACCATCGTTCTGCAACCAGTGGAAGCCAAATCTACAGGCTCTAGCGACTCTACCATCGGGCAAGAAAGGGAGGCGGCCAAGAAGTGGGCTGGGTCTGAAGACTGGATCACCCAGAAGAGCAGAGTACGGACCTTACAACAAGCCGATGGTGCGAGCTCAAGTAAACGAAGACCCTTTGAATATCGTGACAATTCTCAGAACTTCCAATGAGGATGCCTCCACCATCGTTTGATGAGTTGTGCAGCTGGCTGACACCCGGACATTGACCAACGCCAGTGGCTGACCACCACAGGTTGACCACCCAGGTATGGACCACACGGCTGCCCCAGGCCATGGACCCTGGGGCGCAAGTACACTGACTCTGCGCCACCTGCCTCAGGAACCTCCTTACAGGAAGCATCGCCTACAGCTGGAGGCGTGCCACACAACACCATCAGCAATTGTCGGTCAGAGAAGCTGGTGCCAGGCCATCATCCGAAGAATACCTGGGGAGCTCTCCAGTGGCCCCTCCACTGTAAGAAGGATGAAGAAGTTAGCAAGAGCAGTGGTATCAGAGGCTGGAACTTCCCCACCCGTTGGAGATAGAGCCGCAGTGGCCTGCCAAAGCTCCAGCCAATCGGGGGTCCACTATTTAACTACAAGGGCTTCTTCAGCATCATCTCTTTCGCCCATGGTTTGCTGTGACTACAAGTTCCATGTACATCATCTTCAGGCTACGGGCCAGTGCTTCAGATGCCCAAGTATACACGCAGTTAATCTCAAGGAGGGGCGGAACGCACTCCATCACGGGCTTCCAGATCAAACCCCTGCCCAACGACCACTGCAGATGTCGCCCTACTTCATCAGTGAGTTGATGACCCTTCCTCCCTCAGACACACTTCATGAAGCCCTACACCTACAGATGCCTCCCAGTGAAGAGAGGCATCTTAACTACGGGACTGCTCCAGGGGAAGGGGTGTGGCAGAATGCCTTTGGCATCCTGAACAGGTTCAGGTACTTCTCAACCACCCATGCACAGCATCACCAGAGACCGTGAGAGGTCCGTGGAAGCCTTGCTGCATCCTGACAATCTCATGCGACACCCACGCTACCCCCAGTCTATGCAGAACAGCTCGTGACTCCAACAAGGCAATAGGGGATATGGAGCAGCCCTGGGCATGGGAGGCAAGACGAAACCTGATAGGACACTGAGGATGTGCAACGGCCCCGCAGAGCCTCACGTGCAAGGGTAAGACAGCAGCGCAGACTCCTGAAACACTGGTGCAACTCCCCCAGCTGGAGCGTCGCAATGCAAGACACGGATGATAGATGATTAATGGCTGCTTCCTTTCAGCCTGTCTCAGTCACACTGTGAGATTGGACCATGTATGTCTGTGGCCTACCAATGAAGCAGGGCCATGTAATAAAGAATCTCTCTCTTCGGGTGGATGGCAAGCTGTTTTGTCCGTTTTACATCCTCTTTGCATCCGTTGGTGCAGTGTGACAGGGGCTTTAGCAACTTAGTCTCTTGGCTCTGGAATCTACTCTCTTCTTCCTTTCATTTCGGTGTAAAAAGAGAGCTTCAAACCTTTTTTAATTGACTAGTAGGCTACAGTATATGCTTTAGTTATTCCATCCTACTCTTAGTTAGCTAGCACTTTGATATGAAGGCCTGTTTTAAATTGTTATGAATGCATATATACTTCACCCCATCTTAGAGCTTCATTTTAAATGCACTACTGCTGAACTTATTGTTTGAGTATTCATATTTATTTACCAGTTTTCTAATATAATTTTATTGAATAATTTGTCACGATTGCACTATTGACTTTTTATTTCATTTTGTTCCATGTCTTGATAAAGAGGCATAATAAATTATCATCATCATCACTATTAAGGTACTACAGAATAAATTATTTGAAACATGTAAGAGCTTAATCTCTAAATTGCTTACTTATATATGACAGTCATCGAAGGTTGCTGAAAAACAAGTATATTTCATTTGGAAATTTACTATATGAATAGCAAGAACATTTATTCTCTTCGAACCTTGAAATTTACCTGTATTCGGTTATGAATGAAATTCATATTTCATCCAAATGAAATGGTTGCGTGACTTGTATACAACGATTGTCTTTGGAACTTCTGCATTAGTTAACTTATTTGTATTCAGCACATGTTATGATGGATGAGAACACACTATTTCTTGAGAGTCCCAAATGAAACATGTTTTGTGGCTTTCATATGCAAGCAAAAAGGAGGACAGGTTGCTCAACCTGGGAAACTAGATTGCCAGAGTCTTAGTCATGTATGAAAACAACAAACTATGTTGAGCATCTGTTTCATTAGTGGTTCATTAACAGGAACTTATTTCTCAATGCCTTATCAGTAGAAGGAGAAGAGTGGCTCTTTTCCTGATTCCGAATCCTTCTGGGGTGCTAAGTTTTCTTCAGCTGAGTCTTTGCATGTTAATCATTATGTTGTGGGGAAAGGGAAAACAAAACATTGATGTTTACCAATATAGGAAAACAAGCAAGATGGTAATAAACTCTCATATTGATAATTGTGTCTAATTATAGAGAAAAGTCAACCACTAAAAAATATGTTTTATCTTAAATGTTGTAAAAGCATTCTTATAGTGCTTTGTACTTTGAGGTGGTAAACAAATTGACCATAACTTCCTAAGCCTATTAAGCATAGCAAAATAAATCTCTTTTTATTTATTAAAGATGCTTCTGTGAACTTCAGCTACTGTTAAACGTAGCATTTAAAATGCCTGCATGCACACACAAAGAAAGAGTAACCTTCTAAAATGATGAGCATCTTTTCCCTTCTTGGCCATTAAATCACGTAGCAGCATTTTAGCTGCAATATATTATATCTATCTCTGTCAGGTAAGTATCAGCTGAAGAGCAATTCATTTTTATTAGCATACTATTTTACTAGCAATTATTATTTGTTAAATATTTTATTTAGCAAGTAATTAACTATTGGGATGTGCAAATCTATTGTTTTCCTTAAATACATAGAACTGTCTCTTCTTGGTGTAGTGTATGGAAATATTTGGCATGCAGTATAGAATTAGAATATCTAAGAGCCTTGTTCCTTGCAGATGGCAAAGATTAATTGTATTTCTCCTCCTGTAGCTCTGCTGATAAAGTTATCTCCTTGTTAGAGTAATTCTTCAACTCTTGCCCTAGTCTTATGCTATTTTCAAAGTGTTCAAGAGGCCATTGATTTTGGGAGGTTATATGTGATTTGAGAGATACAGAGCAACCACAGTGTTCAGCAAAGTCAAGCTAAGTTGGAAGATAATTTATATCCTTTCAAAATTAAGTTGTTGAAATCAGAACTCTGGGTGTAGAGGAGGCCTTGGATTTATCTTGCCTTCAGAAGCAAATGCAACCCTGTTGTACTTTTATTCAGTATCATATTCCCAAATATTAGGGAAGGAAAATGGTTACATGATTTATTTCATTTCCTATTCATTTCTCTTGGAAAGCATGTTCTCCCTCCCTTTATCACAAATGGTCATTTGTAAGCGACCCACTACACAGCAGTGGCTACATTGACCTATGTAGTACTGAAAGAAAGCCTCAGGAGCTAGCAGTTACCCATACAAGTAATTTTCCTGTATGACCCCTTCAATGGGGAAGGACTGTACAATTTAAAGATTGGCATTGCCCCATTTTCCATGATGTTGTAGATTTGTGTGCATATTGGGAAACTATGCTGATTAACCGCGTTCAGTTCCAGTCCAGTGGAAACATTATCAAGATCTTTTTGCAAGATTTTTTTTGATAGAGATAGTACTTAAGTAAATTCCTATTGGGAATTTCCTATTGTTTCCTATCTGAGATTTCCCTTCTTTCTCCTACAGTTGAGGAGCCAAGACACCATTCTCCCATCCAATCCCACTGATTCAAACTGGCCAGGCCTAGAGATGGAGCTCTCGCCTCACAATCAGGAAGCTGTGAGTTTGATCCCAGCTAATATTTGGAATAGACTCTCCTGCTCGAGCAGGAGGTTAGACTAGATGACCTCAAAGGTCCCTTCCAAATCTGTTATTCTATGTTCTATGTTCTATAGTAATAGAGCTCTTACATTTTTTTTGTATTAAAAGTAAGCATGGCAAGGAAAGTTGGGCAGTTGATCTGGTTGCTGTTGTTGTCTAACCCCCCCCCCCCAAACTGGCCAANCCCCCCCCCCCAAACTGGCCAATTAGGAATTGTGCATAAAGCTCAAAAACAAAAACACTTTGTTGAGGCCATGACATTTCTGAAGAGGTCAAAATAGATGAAGCCAGTAGAGCTGTCTTAACTCTCATATGATGGATCAAGCAATCCTAATTTCACCTCCCCAGAACAGCAGTGCTGATTAATTATATTTGTTAAGTGTTTTTAAGTGGAAAGAAACAATATGCCAAACATTGCAGAAGTACAATCAAATAAGAGTCATATAAGAGCCACATAAGAAGTACAGTCACAATTATCATTGGGGCACATGTTGTAACAGTACTGGGGCACAGTACAGTCACAATTATTACTGGGGAACAGTAAAATAACACAGCAAAATAAAAAGAATTCAAGAGAATGGTTTAATGTACAGCACAATGTAAAACCACAAGTGTTGAAATGCCTCTGACCTTGGATCTTTAGCAAAAGTAAAAAATTGCAACTTGGACATCTTGGGAGAAATTAACCCATGTGTACGCATTTATTATTCTGATAGATAAATATGAAAATCGCTAGTTGGTAGCTGAAGTGAGGTAGCATCTACACCAGCAGAGAAATTACACATTCAGCTACTGCACTGGAAAATCTGCTAGTGATTTGTCCGAATATTCCCTCTACCACCAACTTAATTGCAGGAAAATGGTTTCTGAACAGCATATTGCTTAAGGTCCTCCATCTGTCCCATGCCACAGAGACAAATATCCTCTTCCATAGGGATTTTAAAAAGCCTGCCTTCTCAATATACCAAATGGACAGCCAAAAAAACAAACCAGTAAATATTTTTCAGATCAGATTGGATAGATCTAGATAGAAAAGGATTTTTTTCCCAATAGAATAATAGAATATGTAGTTTAAGGTTGCTGTGAAGTCCTTGGTGCTCTCTGAGTAGGGTTCTTGGCTTACAGATGTTTCATTATTCAGCTCGGATAGCAGTGTGAGGGAGTGTAGGATTTGGTCCCTATTTATATACAGTTGTTTGCCCTGCCCATGATTTGGGGATGTGGTTTTCTCCTTTATAGTTCCTTGATTTGGGTTTTTTTCAGCTTCATTGTTTGCCTGATGTGAATCCTTTATTATCAGGGTGTTGGCTGCTGGAGTGGATACATTCTGGCTACTTGTTTCCTTCTTAAGCGCCTGTCACATTGGCCGACGGATGCAAAACGTTTGTAAAAAGGACACAGCGGACGAGAAAGTTCAGTCCTGTTGTTATCCGCTCTCAAAAGTGCGCCGAATTTGCAATTAACCAGAGAGGACAACGGAAGGAACGATGGGGGGTGAGGAATGTAGCCAGGATGTATAAACGGATGCTCCCACAGAAGCTAGTGGATGGAAGCATGGCACATCCGCTAGGGCTTCCGGGGAGAGCACAGCGAAAGCGGACATGCAGCTAGAAGAATTGGATGCAAAGCGGATTACGAGCGAATACAGCGGATGCAGAGCAGAAGCCTAGCGGATGCCTAGCGGATGCCGAGCGTTCACTGCGCATGCAGGGAGGATGCATTGTGTCAGCCCCGCAGATGAAAAAGGGAAGCAGCTCGCAAGCAGGTCACCATCAGAGGAAAGACCTGCTGCCAGACACAGCTCCAGCCAGCCAGCCCAGCCAGCCAGCCAAAACCATGGGAAGAAGAGAAAGCCTGTGGCATCTGCTGCCAGCCCTGGCAGAGACAGGGCCACCATCCCACCCCCTGGCCCTGACTCTGCTTCTGCTGGGGCTTCTGCTGCTCGGGCTGACTCTTTCTGGCTGCTAGGCGTTCTGCTGGCGCTGCTCCTGGTGCTGGGGCTTCTGGCTGGGGCTTACTCTGCTGGCGCTGCTCCTGGTGCTGGGGGCTTCTGCTGGTGCTTTGTCTGCTGGCCGCTGCTCCTGGTGCTGGGGCTTCTGCCGGGGCTTACTCTGATGGCGCTGCTCCTTGGTCCTGCTGGTCCTGCTGGTGCTCTGTGCTGCCTTGGTCTTGCTGGTCCTGCTGCTGATCCTGGTCCTGCTGGTCTTGCTGGTGCTGCTGGTGCTTACTCTGGCTGCTGCTGATCTTGGTTCCTGCTGGGGCTGCTGGGCTGCTGGGGCTGCTGGTCCTGCTTTTTGCTTGCTACTGTTGTTGTTTGCTGCTGCTGGTGGTGGTGGTGTGGTGGAGCAGCCCTACAACATCGAAGCCCCTCTATAGGGCCAGAGGCCCTGCAGAGGGAGGAAGAGGCATACGCGTGAACGGAAGAGGAGGCAATACTCCATCGAAGAGGACATGAGTGAAGGTGCTGGAATGGCTGAGGGAGAACGAGTATCTTTGGCGGAAGGGACACAAGCTTCAATCGAGACAAAACCAAAGGAAGCAGGCTGCTTGGAGAGAGGGCGGACAGCGTGGGCTACACTTCGGAGATGCTCTCGGCTGGTGGAAGCACATGCACACCTGGTACGGAAGCTGCACCTCAGAATCTGGCCAGGCCACGGTCAGCTGACGGACAGAGAAGACCTACGTGATGGCAAGTGCAGCTTCTGGAGGGTGAGATCTGCCACCCAAGGAGCAGCCCTCGACAACCTCTCTCTCAGGCAGCCCGCAGAGAGCCAGTCCTCTTCTGGCCAGAGTCAGCTCCTGTGTCCAGCAGCTATCTGTGGAGCATGCCATGATGGAGACCCCCCCGACAGCTGCACTCCCCATGGCGGACCGCATGGAGGACCCCCTGACACAGTGGGAGCAAGGAGAGGGCACTCTCCACTAGAGACCAACCCACATCCAACCCCCAGATCCACCTCCACAAAGCAGGCAGAAGAGGCAGACCGGAGGGGCAGAGCCACACTGTCCTGCTGGAGATCAGGGACACCATCAAAAGCAGCGTAGATTCTCCTCTCTCAGCTGGTACACACCCGATGTCCCATCCTCCAACCGCAAGCCCTTCCTCACCTATGTCAACCAGAGCCTCATGTACATGTCCGAATCACAGCTACCAGGGGATCCAGGACAGGATCACCGGTCTTCTTCACAACCCTCCAGACCCAGCTGAACATGCTCTCCACCCAGTCCAGGTCTGCTCTTCCCACCCCAGGTGATGTCACTGCCCTTCCAAGACTTTCCACAGGCCCTCACTAACCAAGGCTTACGGCTACGAGAGCTCCAGCAGCACAGGCAGCCCTTCCCAGTCCAGGCACAGGTACATCGAATGCCACCGATGCCACTGTATGCCACCGACGCAACCGATGCCACCCATGCAACAGATGCCACCATGGCCTCACCTCCGTCAGCTGCAGACCAGGCCGCCCCACTACAACTCCTCCTTCCTCCACTCCACAGCCAAGCCCGGCCTCAAGAACATCTGTCATCGGTATTGGGGCTGACACCCCATGTCCTCTCAACATCACAGGACTGAGCCAGCTCTCTGAAGAGCTTCTCCACACACTGTCCCTGTGTCTTCTCAGGGCCAGGCCACCCC
Source organism: Laticauda laticaudata (assembly GCA_004320025.1). NCBI lineage: Eukaryota > Metazoa > Chordata > Lepidosauria > Squamata > Elapidae > Laticauda > Laticauda laticaudata. The sequence goes on along the minus strand of BHFT01020021.1, from coordinate 43,921 downwards.
AATGGCGCCTCAGACCAGCACTCCAGAAGCAGCCACCTCCACAGCACATGGACCCTTCACCCCTGAGACTATGGGCACGGCCTCAGAGTGACTGAGAAGAGTGCCAGAGACCTGGGTGGCTACTGTTGACTTTATCTTTGCTAGGACACCTGGGTCATTTTTCTTTTACGCTTGTTATTAATTAAAGATTATCTTTGCTTTACACACTTGCTTCATTTTATTTTATTAAATAAAGTCTTGGTGGAACTTTTGAAATGGTTTAAGCCTTTGCATGCTTGTGGGATGGGTAAGGATAGCTGTGGAATGGCAGGGATACCTTGGGATGGATATAGCTGTGGGTGGGCAGGGATACCTTTGGGATGGGTAATAGCTGTGGGATGGGCAGGGATACCTGTGGATGGGCAGATATGTGTGGGATGGGTAATAGCTGTGGGAGGGGTTAAGATAGCAGTGGAATGGGCATGGATACCTGTGGGATGGGTAATAGCTGTGGGAGGGGCAGGGAACTGTGGGATGGGCAGGGATACCTGTGCGTGGGTAATAGCTGTGGGATGGGTTAAGAATAGCAGTGGGATGGGCAGAGATACCTGTGGGATTGGCAGGGATACTGTGGGATGGGTAATAGCTGTGGCATAGATAAACCTCCAGTGCAAGCATAGTGGGACTGTATGTCCACGCTCCTAGGTGCACACCTTTGGCCCTTTATATATACAATTTAATCATTGATCCACATATTTCAAATAAACACAATCTTTATTAAATCCTGTTCATTGTAGGCCCACTCATCATACATAGCCCAATCTCATCAGTGTGATGAGACCGCTGAAGGAAGCATCATCAAGCATCTATTATCCTGTCTTGCCACTCCACTGCTCCAACTGGGGAAGTTTGCACCGTGTTTCAGGAGGTTCGCCTGCTTCTTCCTTCACGTGAAGCTCTGTTCGGGCCTTGCACATCACAGTGTCTATCAGGTTTCGCCCTTGCCTCCATTCACCAGGCCCATGTCCCCATTGCCTTGTTGGAGTCCACGAGCCTGTTCTGCAACACTGGTGGCAGGTGCGCATGAGATTGGGCAGGATGCAGCAAGCTTCCACGATCCTCCTCACAGTCTGTGGGTGATGCTGCATGTTGGTGAGAAGTACCTGGAACCTGTTGGCCAGGATGCCAAAAGGCGTTCTCCACCACCGCCTTGCCCTGGACAGCCTGTAGTTGAAGATCCTCTCTTCACGGGTGAGGCATCTGGAGGTGTAGGGCTTCATGAGGTAGGTTTCTGAGGGAAAGGCGTCATCTTGTGTGTCATTGGGCAGGGGGCTGAATCTGGGAAGCCCATGATGAGGTTGCGTTCCAGCCCCTCCTTGTGTGGTGACTGGCGTTGTACACCTGGCATCTGAAGCTGACCGTTGCCTGAAGCATTGATGTACATGAACTTTGTAGTCAGCATCGACATGGCGAAGAGGATGATGCTGAGAAGCCCTTGTAGTTGAAATAAGTGGACCCTGACTTGGTGGAGCTTTGCAGGCTACGTGCTTGCCATCTATGGCTCCAATGGTGTGGGGGAATTCCACTTCTGATACCATGGCTCTGCAACTTTCTTCCAGCCTTCTTCAGTGGAGGGGCACTGGAGGAGCTCCTCCAGGTATTCTCCCATGATGGCCTGCACCACTTCTCTGACCACAATGCTGATGGCACCTCCTCCAGTCGTACTGCATGCTCTCTGTAGGTGGTCACCTCCTGCAGGTGGCGCAGAGTCAGTGCCACCTTGAGGCCTAGGGTCCAGCTGGGCCAGAAGTTGGTGCTCTGCTTGGTCAATCTGGGTGTCAGCCGCTGCACAAGTTCGTTCAAACATGGCTGGAGGCATCCTCATGAAGTTCTGGAATGCATGAGGGTCTTCATTCATCAGCTCCACCATCAGCTTGTTATCAGTCTGTACTCTGTTCTTCTGGCGACCATCTTCAGACCAGACACTTCTTTGTCCGCCTCCTTTTCTTTCTTCGCGTACAAAGGTGAAAGAGCCTGTAGATGCCTTCGCACTGTTGTAGAACGATGGTGGCTTACCAAAAGGAGTGTGTGATGATCCATGGTGGAGATGACTGGATGCTGTGGAAGAGCAAAGCCAGATGAAAGGCTGAAGAGGTCTGCACCACAGGCTGCTGGACTGAAAAGTGAGATCCAGGTGAGTTTCTCCCCCTTTTATAAGAAATATAGGTTTTCCGCTAGGTGTCCTTTTGCATCCTCAGACATCCTGCATTACATCCTAAATATCTGAGATACGTCCCACTGTGAACGTTTTTTCCGTTTTATGCTTTATATGCGACTGCATCCGCTTTCATCCTTTCTCCGTCCGTGCTACTAATGCTTTGTGTCCGTTCCGCTCCGTTTCACTTTCCCTGTGTCCATTTTTCCACTGGAGCGGATGTGAGTTGCAACGGATGCGCAGGCCGATGCCTAGCGGATATAGCGGACGCGATAACGGATGGTGACGGACGATAAGGATGTTCCTGTATGCGTAGCGGATGTTAATGGAGGCGTTGGATACTTTTCCACTCAAAAATTTTGTGGCAGCTCAAAACTTTTTGAGCGGATGAAAATGTCAGTAGACGGATGCTTGACGGATAGAGAGGATGAAAACGGACACAGTGAGTATAGAATGGAAGCATCGCGTTAACCAACCGATGGCAAGTGTTTCTCTCCGTTTTACATCCTCTTTCCATCCGTTGGTGCTGTGTGACAGGGGCTTAAGCTTTTCAATATCTTTTTCAAATGATGTATATATATGGTTTATACAGTTTATGTGTGTCTATTGATGGCTGATTTGTCTGAATGCCAAGCTTCCACAAAATCCCTATTGTTTTGGATTTATCTTAGTCTAGGTTGCTCACAGTTTTTCATTTGAAATGATGGTTGAGTCTGACCATATATTGTGAGACTGAAGAGTTTTCATCTTTTCTGACTGTTAATAGGTCTTCACAGATGCAATCTGCTAATCTTCTGCATATCTATCAGACATAGTGGCTGTTACGCTGTATATTCTAGTTCTCACCCATTTTTTCTTCATGGTCTACTGGCTCCTTTAGTTTACTTAAGATATTTTGGAGGGCTTTAGTTGATTTGAGTCCTAGAGTAATGCTGTGTGGTTGCATCTGTTGTTAACTATTGGCATCATTTGTCTGTTTGTACTATTTGTCTGTTGGTACAATTTATGAATTTTTTTTTCTTTGTCCCAAGCAAATAATGTATTTACAAAATAAATGCTAAACTATTAACCTACCAATAAGTCAAGAAAAAATGCAATGTGGAAAAAAGGAGTGGATTAAAAACTGCAACAAAGTAAGAGCCAGATCTCTGAAAGAAGGCACATTCTTCTAATTGCTAGTCTTGAATATTTTATTAGTGTTTCATGTTTCTGCTAAACAAAACCCATATCTTTTGTTTTCACATGCTTAAACCTCCACTTGTCTCTGTCACAAAATTCCACCAATTGGTTAGGATTTTTTATAAACATAAAAGGAACAAACAGATCAAGATGGAGATATTATGACCATTTAAAAATGGAAGAAAAGGGAATTTTTTGAAGAGAAAGGACACAAATAGACATCATTGATCACCCATTGTCACTCTCGTCAACAGACCGGAATACAATTATAAATAATCATCATTTATAGAGCACTGTTGGGACTGGCAACTCAGTTGTTAAGTGAAGTTGTTGCTCAGTGAAACCGCAACTGTATCTTACTTCAGCTGTCCTTTGATTTAGAGATTTGTCAAGGTCAAAATGTGAGGATGTAAACTCAAACAATGTGTACATTTGGAGGAATTAAGTATATATTAATATATAGTGAAATAGGCATTTTTCCTATGGAACACAAAAATGTGGACAAATCTTATATTAGAAGACACATATATGGATGTTTGTGACAAATGGTTTTTTTCCTGAATACATAAAAATTAGAACAGATACCTACTGAGATTTAAAAAAAAAAAGTAGTAAAACCAAAATGGACATAATCAAGCCAGTGACAGATTTAGTAGCATCTGCAAGCTGTGCATTCTGAATCTTCAGGGGAAGCCCATTCTCATCCAAAACAGGGGCAACATAAACGTCGAAATCAGATGAACCACCTGCTAACAAGTTCGCTATTTTAAATTATGCTTCCTCCTGTTTACTACCAAATCAAATACTGTTCCATCACTCCCACTGAGTCTGAGTCTGAGTTTCCTGAAGACTGCTTCTTTCAATTCAAACATTGTCTCAGAACAAGAGTCCTTCACATAATGTATGTGGTGTTTCTGCATCCCTTTACAACGTACAAGTAATGCACACATTGGATGGCGTGTGACTACAAAATTATACAACAGACAAAGGTTCAGGTTAATTTTTACCCAATCCTCTATATGAGCTTTATAGTAACTCTTAAAATATTGTGATGGTCTGGAAATTCATTCTTTCTTTCATTATTCCTCAAATGATCCTCCCCAAGATAAAGGAAACAGATTCTAGCTTTTCAGTGTTTCAGAGAACAATAAAAACCATGTATATGAGAAAGAGGATAAATAGATTCCTGGCTTTTGTTCCCATGGCATATAAACAAGCCAGAAAAAGCTGAGGGACAAGCAGCGGTTGAAAATACTCTTTATATTCTCCTTTTCAATTTTCCCTCCTTTTACTTTTGGATTAGGGGCCAGTTAAAATTGAAACATGGGTAGTATATTGAAATGAACTGAAGAACTGTGGAATGAGCTGGTACTTCATTTAAAGAGTAATTTGTATTTGATTTAAAATACATCTTTGATCAAAAATTGAGATTCAGAGATGAATTCAGATTTATAATGAGAAATATCTGATTTGTACAAAATATATATATATTTATATATATATATATATATATATATATATATATATATATATATATATATATATATATATATAATATATACATATATAGATGTGTTCAGCTTCTTCGGGTATTATCCCACATTCATATGTAGTGCTTTTAAAGTTGTAGGCAAACGTTTCAAGCATGACTCTCATCTGCCATCATCAGGCTTCTGTATTGAGTTTGTACATAGCACACTCTATACAGAAGCCTGATGATGGCAGGATGAGATTTCTGCTGAAACGTTGCTAACAACTTTTTAAAAGCACTATCAATTGACATCGGATAATACCCGAAGGAAGCTGAACAGCATATATATATATTAGCTTACATATACATATACATTATACATATACACATACACATACACATACACATACACATAACACACACACACACACACACCACACCCACACAACACACACACACACACACACACATTTATATATATTATATAGTATATATCATACTATATATAATATATATATACTATATATATAATATATATATATATTATATATATGTTTTTTTTAAGTTTTTTCGCATAGAGATTAAAAAAGTACCCTGAAAGCAAATGAATAGTAAGAGATGAATTCTACCAGACTGTCATCATTTGAAGCCCTGCACTCTCAAATAGAACGATCTTCACAACCACAAGCCAGGTAAAAACACCTAGGCGACAAACAAGACTGGGCCCTCTGATGCCTTCAGCTCAACACACCCCCACCAGGCACCCAGATGAAACCTGGGCTTCCTAACAGAAAAATAGGCCGACGCAAACTATGGCTAAGATACATCATGACACATTTGGTGATTTGGCCCCATGGAAAAGAAAACCTAAACAATTTCCTAACAAACCTAAACAGCACACACCCCCAAAATCAGTTCCACCATGGAAACGGAAATAAAAAACAACTACCATTCCTAGATGTGCTAAAATCTACAAACAAAGAACAGATGGCACACTGGGACACACGCGTATACCAAGAAGAGAAACACAGACCAACGCGCTTTCCTCAAAACAGCCCAATCCCACCACCAACACCAGATAAATTCTGTGGCAAACACTAATTACCTAGAACCAAACCGCCTGGCTATGACAAGACACATATAAAGATTGCACTATGCACCTGACTAAAGTATTGACAGCCAACGGCTACGCACAAAACAAAATCACCAAGCTTTGATCCACAAAAACACACTAAGACATAAAGCAGAGACCCTAGAAGATCAACAAGACCTATGGCACAGCTGTCCTGCCTACATAAGAGGTATTACAGACAAAATCAGTAAGATACTACACAGGCATCACATCAAGACTGCCTTTTCAAACAGACAAAAAAATAGCAGCCCATCCTTAGAAACCCCCAAAGAGCAAAATTGACCTGGAAAACCCAAGGCAATATACGAAGTCTCCCCCCCTGTGCATCAATGCCGCTACATATATTGGACAGACCAATAGAAGAATAAGTACCTCGGCTGGATGAAACAAAAATGCAGTAAAAAAGCTGGAACACACTTCCTCACTACAGTCCAACACATTGAAACCATCAGGTCACAACTATCAACTTCAAGGGTGGCCCTAAACCACTACCACTAGAGAAAACCCCAGCCACAGAATCATGCAGAGAAGCCATAGAGATTGAAACAAAGACCTGAAAAGATGAATTTGGAAGAGCATGATTCAGCAGACTGTCATCATTTGGTAAGCCTGGCACTCTCAAAATAGAAAGATCTTCCACACCACAAGCCCCAGGCAAACACCTGAGCACCAAACAGATCCCTCTGATTACCTCAGCTCAAACACACCCCCACCGAGGCACCAGATGAAACCCAAGCTTTCTTAATAGATAATAGCCGTCCTTTCACATAAAGCCAAGCTGCACTGAAAGCCTCAATACAGGAACAGAGTGTTGCCAGCAATCAAACCCACAAAACAGGACAGAGAAACCAGAACACCATCAAACAAACTCCAAGAAACATAAAAAACAGACCAAGACTCCCAAACCCAATCAGGATGTAAACAAAAAAATCCTGCCACAATTCAATAGGCTAGCCTTCAAATTTAAAACCAACAGCTTTGTTGAAGACCCCTGACCCACATACAAACTCAATAGCAGATGCCTGATGATGGCAGATGAGATTCTGCTTGAAACGTGTGCCTACAACTTTAAAAGCACTTACAATGATGTCCGGGATAATACCGCGAAGAAGCTGAACAGCACACCATGTAAGTATCACGAAAACTTTAAAAAACAAATCTATATATATATATTGTACTATATGTGTGTGTGTGTGTGTTGTGTGTGTGTGTGTGTTTATTTTTTTAAGTTTTTCGCTGGGTATTTACATTGAATGCAGTTTCAGCTTCCTTCGGGTTATTAATTCCCACGTCATTGTAGTCAGACCATAGTCAGCTCCAAAGGAGCACCATTAAAAAACCTGCTAAACACTTCGCAAAACGAACTACAGCCTCATGCTGAAACCGCAGTTTCATATGTAGCAAAACTTCTATACCATTCTTAGAAATTAAAATCCCCAAAAGGGAAAAAGTCTACCCACCGTTGGGGAACAAGGGGGAAGATGCTGCTTTGTAAGTTGTCGATTTGGTTTCACTATTGCACTCAAGTCCCGAGGTAAAAGAACTCTTGAAGTCATCAAAAATAAATACCAACCAGCGTAAACACCTCATGGAACGCAACAGAAACACTGCGCTCACCAACACATATCTCTCATATTACAAAGGAAAAAAGATACAAGCAATTTGAAGGAGCCCCTATGGGATCACCACTGTCAACCTGTCCATTGCACACCTGTTCATGAAGAATTCAAATCCAGGAGCCCTGGCTAATGCCACCCACAAACCCAAACTCGTGGCTCAAGATCATCGATGACACATTTGTTGAGTTGGCTCCAGGAAAAGAAAACCTTAAACAATTTCCTAACACACCCTAACAGCACACACCTCCCAAAATCAAGGTTCACCATGGAAACGGATAAATAAACAAACAAACTACCATTCCTAGGATGTGCTAATTACAAAAAACAGATGGCACATCTGGACATCACCATATACCAGAAGAAAACACAATTATGTACTATTGTACAACCAGCAACCGCTCTCAACCCAACAAGTCCCTCCCAAGCCACCCCCAACTCCACCACACCAGCACAGATAAAATTCCTGTGGTCAAACATGTAATCACCAGAACCAAACGCTGGCAGACAAAGACACATATTAAAGACTGAACTATGCATCCTGAACTAAAATATTGACAAGCCAACGGGCTTCCAGAAAAACAAAATCACCAGACTTGATCCACCAAAAACACACTAAGACAATAACAGAGACCCTAGAAATGAACACAGACCTATGGAAACAGCTGTCCCTGCCCTAATAAGCAGGTACTACAGACAAAATCAGTAAGATACTACCACAGGGGCATCACATCAAGACTGCCTTTCAAAACAGACAAAAAAAATTAGCAGCCTATCCATTAGAAAAAACCCCAAAGATAAAATTGACCTGGAAAACCAAGGCATATACGAAGTTCCTTTTTGCATTCATGCCCGGCCACATACATTGGACAGATTCAATAGAAGAATAGAGTACCGCCTGGATGAACACAAACATGCCAGTAAAAAAAGCTGGAACACACCCTCCTCACTAGTCCAACACATGAAAGCCACAGGTCATAAATCATTTTTCAATGGCACCAAAAACCTTAGCTACTACAGAAAACCCCAGCCACAGAATAGAAGAGATGATTCTAGCAGACTGTCAATCATTTGGAAGCCTGCCACTCTCAAATAGAAAGCCTCTCCACACCACAAGCCAGGCAACACCTGAGCACAAACAGACTCCCTTTGATACCTCCAGCTCAAAAACACCCCAACCAGGCACCCAGATGAAACCTAGGCTTCCCAACAGATGATAGCCATCCTTTCACGCGAAGCCAAGCTGCACTGAAAACCCTCCATACAGGAACACAGTGTTGCCAGCCAATCAAAAGCCCAAAACAGAAGAAGGAAGAAGTATATACCCATACACATATATATTTGTGTATATACACACACAGACACAGACACAGATACAGACACACACACACACACACACCGACACACACACACACACACACACATGTATGTATGTATGTATGTATGTATGTATGTATGTATGTATGTATGTATATATACACACACACACCCCACATCCTTAAGAGGATTGTAAAGGCTTGTGAGGAAGAACCAGGGGTAAGAACTTTTATCCTATAACATCTATGTCTAAGAGTACAAGCCAACTTTTATTTTCCTCCAATATCATAGATATACATAACTCCTTTCAGTCTCCATGTATCATTGATCAAGCTGCTGCTGCCATTCTAATATTTTGGCCTCAATAGCTTCCAGAAGGTAGGGCTGATGAAGAAACAAGAATTCTGGATGGAAGATTGACTAAAGATTCGGGGGTCCACCAGAACCTAGAAAGATCGGTGTCAATCACAATAGAAAGCCTCTTTTGTGTGTACATCTCAGAGGAAAATTCAGACAAAGTGAAGCAAGTTCAAAGATACATAAATAATGAAGTGAATGAAAAATAAGTCTCAGAGGAAAAGTGTAGGAAAATTTTAAGAAAAGTTTTGAGTTATTTTTGATAAAAGACAAAAAAGGCAATATGATACGCACCCTTCAAATACCAGAATAGAAGGCCAGGAATATCCTTTGTCTTCCCAGGGGAAGACAAATGTTTTTAAGTTCGCGAGAAGAACATTCTGAATGTTAAGAAAAACCTTCTTTGTATTGTGAAAGCACAATGAAATCCTCTGGTAAACTCCTAGCAGATTGTATTCAATCAGAAAACCATTCTTGTGATTCTCTAGTTTAAATCCCTACACTGAGCCAGTTTGGAGAGCTAATTTGGTGTAATCAATAAAGCATCAGCCTATAAACTGGGAGATTGTGAATTCTAGTCCCACATTAGGCACAAAGCTAGCTGGGTGACCTTGATCTGGTCACCTTCTCTCGGCCCTTTTCTGGAAACCTGGCAAACCCCTTCTGAAAAACCTTGCCAGGAAAACTGTTGCAACTTGTCCAGGCAATCAACCAGAATCAAACACTGATTTGAAATCCTGTATGTGTATGTGTGCTTACACGCACACACACACAGAGCAAGGCTCATTGACCTAAATAGCTACTTAATGCAAGTGTTTTGTTCTGAAGTAAAACAGCAACTACCACCTTGATTCTTGCATGCTTTGGTAATCTTAAATATGTTGAGTGGATGGGGGGTGGTGGAGATAAATAAAGTGTAGAGATAGAAATTTATAACTGCTATGATTATATACAGTATGTGAAATATAAAAATAATATCATAGTGGTTGAATACTTTTTTATATATAAAAAGTACATTGATAGCTTTAGAAGATATTTTACTTGTGACATTTAGAGGTAAGTGATGTAGATACAGAGAAATATGTGAGAAGAAAAACAAATATATGTTTCTTATATTTCTTCATTTTCTTTTAAAATGGAATGTTTATTCTTTCAAACAAACCAAAATATAAAAACAAGAAGAATGAACCCGGAACTACATAAGTTTTACTTTTATAGGATATTGTTGGTCAGCATTTGACGTAGGTTTTGGTTTCTGGTTTCAATTTTGACAGATGAAAAGTAAGACCATTTAAGTTTTTATTTTCTGATATAATTTTCCACTCTTTTTACCCCTTCTTTTAAAACATAATTTTATATAAAAGTCCATCTTTCTCCCTCATGATTCCTTTCATTTTGAGTAAGTGATGCTGACCAATGGTGGGATTCAATTTTTTTTTAACTACCGGTTCTGTGGGTGTGGCTTGGTGGATGTGGCAGTGGAAGGATACTGTAAAATCTCCAATCAGAGGTGGTATTTGCCGGTTCTTCAAGCTACTCAAAATTTCCACTACCAGTTCTCAAGAACTGGTCAGAACCTGTTGAATACCACCTCTGATGCTGATCCATGAATTAAGTGACATGGAATACCTTTATTAAAATAAATCATCTTAGTATACATTTGTGGACAAACTTGAAATCTCTACATCTTTTTCAGAGGCCTTGATCCAAAACAAGGCATGAGGGGTAGATGGGACAGTTATATAATTCACATGTTTCAGGAGTTTTCTCCAGGTCTTGAGGTAGAATTAAGTTATAACCTCAATCAAATGTATTAGATATAGCTGGAGGTTATGCATAATAGGTGAAGTACAATTGAGAAATTTGCCTTGTGCTTCATTGCTGTTGAATAAAGTTGTAAAAGACTTAATGTTTATCACCATCATACAAGTCATGCCTCCCAGTTCATACTCAGGATAATTTGTCTTCCAGATATCTGGATAATGTTATAAGTTAGACATTCAGTCAAAGTAATTCAGTCAAAGTAATAACAATTTCCTTAAAAGATTTACAAGAAGATACACACACACACACACACACACATTTCTGCTGCACAGGTGCAAATATTCTGAAAACTACTGTGGGTTGCACACTTTAGATGGAACAGTAATGACCTCTATCTTTACATAAAGATATATAAAGAGGTTTCTGTACTTTTCCTAATCACGAGAGTCTCTCAAACCACACAAATGGTTGTAAGCAGTGCTATAGATATGGATGATCTCTGTCTAGAGCAGGATGAAGGTGGTGCAACCATCCTTGCTCTTCTTGATCTCTCAGCATCATTTGCTCATGATACTAGGGCTGGAGCTGGATAGCACAGTCTTGCACTGATTTGGCTCTTCTCTCCAAGGTCAGCCCCAATCAGTACTAATAGGGAGTAAGATCCAGCCATGACCTCTCTTCTATGGCATGCCACAAGATTCAGTACTCTCTCCACTCCTTTTTTGACATGAAGCTATGGGGTTAGATCATCCATCACCATGGGTTGAGGTTCCATCAATATGCAGATGATACTCAGCTTTATATCTCTAGTCAGTGACCCAAGCACCTGGAGGCTGTGGAGGCCTGGATGAGAAACTGTGGCAAGATCAAATGGCTTTGGGTACAAGACTTCAAGTTCTGGGACTCTGACACCTTTAGTTCTGGGTAGAGTGGCACTATCCCAGATAGACACTATTTGCAACTTGATGGTTGTTCTGGATATGCAACTCTGGCTCAAAAAGCAGGTGCAGTCATGGCTAGGAGAGCCTTTACACAATTTTGAGTTGCAGCCTCTCCTGGATCAAGAGACCCTGCACTCAATCATTCAAGCCCTGGTCTTCTCAAACTAGTGCAATGCATTCTGCATGAGACTACCCTTGGATAAGCATTAGGAAGCCTCAACTGGTGCAGAGAGCAGCAGCATGGAAAGTCTTTGGGGTCCCAAGAGTGGCCTGTGTTAAATCACTGTTCTAAGAGCTGCACTGGTTACCACACTAGGGGTTGAATTCAAGGAGTTGGTTATTACTTATAAAGCCCTGCATGGCATTGGTGCTGGTTCCTTGAGGAACCATCTCATCCTTTTGACACAAGCCCTCCCCATCTTTGCTGGCAGAGGAGATTTGCTGCAGATCCAGATAATCAAAGAATTCTAGTTGGTGGAGTCTGGGGGAAGGATCTTTTGTGCCATGCTCCCACGGTTTGAAACATATTTGCCCCTGAGGTGGAATTGACTTTGACCCTTTGGACTTTTCATAAGAACGTGAAGACCTGGTTCTGCCAATTGGCTTGTAGCTGCAATGGGAGACTATCTCACTGGAGGTGGTTGATCGACTAATAGCAGTTCCTCCCTCCCTTTCACCTCATATATTGTCCTCCTTTCCTCTCCATGTTTAATTATAACTTGTGTTTTATTGTATTTAATGTGGTTTTATATATTTATCCATATTTTATGATTTCCTTTTAATGTTGTAAGCCACCTACAGTTGCCTTATGGTGAAATGGGCAGCAAACAAATTTAATAAATAAATAAATAAAATCAATAAGTTTAGACAATATTTGTCAACCACTTGCATCTAGGATATGATGATTAAATAGCAGTGGTAATAGCTCTTAGATAACACTTCACAGTGCTTTACAGTCCCCTTTAAGCCATTTACAAACTCAACCTCTTGCTCCCAACAGTCTGGATCCTCATTTTACTGACCTCGGAAGGATGGAAGGCTGAATCAACCTTGAGCCAGTTAGGATTGAACTCCTGGCAGCAAACAGTGAGTTAGCCTACAATACTGCATTCTAACCACTGTACCACCACAGCTCTTAATTATATCACACTGTATGTTGATCTGTGTGTCCACTGGAATGTGAACACCCTCTAACCCTAATCATATAACATAATTCCCAATTGAGCACTTACCCACCTTCTTTTGCTGAAGTCATTCAGTCCCATTTTTGCTTCTATCCTCATCAGATGGGTTTTGCAACAATTCACTCTATTTGGGTGCTTGACATAGAGCTACTGTTCAGCAAAAGACCTATTTGGGCATTAAGTCACCTGCAATTTACTATAAGAACTCAAGATTTGACCGCAATATTAACCATTGTCTCTGGGTGGCAGCAGCTCTCTAATGCTGTTATTATTATTGTGCTTGTCAAAACTTTGCACTGTTGAAGAAAGAGGCAATTCAAAACCATCTATAAATAAAGACCAAGACCAATATTTTGTCATATTAGGCTCCATAGAATCAGAGAAGTGTAATAAATAACTTTTCTTTCAAAAATTGGTGAAGTTTATATAGAACAAATTTGAATTGTGAGGTAGACAGAATGTTAAGAATAGCAGAAAGCTGAAAATTTTTGGCAAGAGAGAGAACAGATGTAATTACTCATGTTGGTATTTTTAGTCACGAAAGATAAACTGAAACCTAATCACGACACAGTTTTAGTTCAAAAAGGTATAATGCTTCAACTATGTGCAAACTGATAATGACACCACTTTCCTCCCCTTTCTTTTCTATTCATACAGGATTATAAAGTATGGTTTCTAAGGATGCCTTCAAAAAATGACATTTCATAAGATCTGCTTTTACCCCAACCTCAAAAGCAAAAACTGTAAAGTAATATATTACTATCCCATCTCTTCATGCAAGTATTTTATATGCTGATTTAAATTTTCATACAACATTTGGTTGTGGGGAGTGACTATTTGGGAATTTGATCAAGGAGGCCTGGGAGATCTGCTCCCATTTGTAGGATCCCTCAATTGACCCTATTTTCTCACCATCCCTTTTGGTGAATCGTAGGCTCAAAGTTCCATTTTCTGCTGCTGCTATAACTACTTAGTTGTCTTTTCATAGACATAGATGCTGTCCTTCAGATTTTCCTCTCATATCATAATTGATTTGGATGTGATCTTAGGCAGTTGCTCAGAGCGTTATACAGGAAAAAAAATTTAAAGACTTCATAAGCCATTTAAAATATGAATTAAGGGACTAGCTTCAGCCGCAGAAAGTGATTTTGGGGACAGTGTTAATTGTAAATTATAATCACTTTGAGCTACTTAAATTCAACATAAAGCAAAACAGCTTAAGTTCAGTGTGGCCCCCTTTGTTTCCAATTTCAGCTTCCAGTCCCACATCTTTCACTCCAGGGATATTAGAGGTCACCCAGTGGTGGATTTAGGCCTCCCTCCTTTGTACATACTGTACTGATGAAGCCATATTCTCAACTATGTAGTGCCCCCTTTGGGCCTGGTGCCCTAAGCACGTGCTTAGTCTGCTTAATGGTTAATACACCACTGAGGTCACCTATTAAGGTTGTGAGTTTGTAAATATCAAATTAGAACTGCTAAGAGAGGCATTAAGAATGGTATGCCCATCACCTATGGATTATCCTTCACCGGAGAATTGCTGAAATCGTACCATGGGCAGTAGCTGGATAGTGATTAGTTTCTATTGAAATTGGGCATTTCATATACCATTCTGTTAGAATAGATATTTGTAAAACTTTACCATTTTTAACTTGTTGGTTTTATGTTTTTGCTGTTATTCATACTGAGGTTTCAGGATGTAGTGGCCTATTATAAATCAAGCAAATCAATCAATAATACTGAAAAGCCCTGGCCAGCTGTTTATATCTGTTAAGCTATGGATGTTTGCAGAAAATGACAGTGCCATTATTTTTAATCTCACTGGAATAATTATCCCCAAACTTCTTTCAGCAGTTCAGTCACCATCATTTCCTCCCTTCCTCTTTAATGCATTTAGAATCCTATGTCCTTAACCATTGGAAATGAAGATGCATTTGTTTTTATCAATAGTTTTTTGGGAATTATGTCTGGCAGGTCATGAATTAGACCATAGGTTAATGGTGGGGGGGAGAAAAAGGATGAGAAAAAGAATATTGTCCCTGTATCACTTCATCCTCAGCTTTTCAAGTCTTGGCAGAATGGGCCTTAATTCTGATTGAAGGCATTGTTTTTAATCCCTTCCCCTTGTTTAGTAATTCATAATAATGCTGGTTTGTATCAACTGAACAAATGAGTTTTGTTCCAGAGAAAAGAATTTGAGCAAAACACAAGTTCAAAAACAAATATACTTTGAAGGTGAACAGAGGAATCCCTAAGCTCCTCAACCAAATTGTGGTTATTCTCTTGTTCATTTCTCTTTTTCAATTGCCATACATTTTTAGAACGATGGCAAGGCATTGGAAAAATCTGTTAAATATCACTCCAGCTGGTAAAATAAAAAAGGCATTTTATATTCATGCCTGATATAAATTTTATTTCTTCCATCTTCTATCACATCATATCTCAGTCCATTTCAGGGATTAAGGAGCATGTAAAACTGATTTCTCTATTCAACACAATCTATGTTCCATTTTCAACCCTACTAGTACATTAGAAATAACAGTTATATCCCCATCTGCCAATAAAATTATAATAATGGAATGTACAATTGTTCTACCTATATTCGTAAATGCAATATTGAAAGAAATGAATGACAGGACAAAAGCATTATTCGTGCATCTTTCTCATATTATATGTGATTGCTCAACATTATTTAAAGCTGAGTTATACATTTCTTTTCAAAGAAAGTTTCTTTAAAAAAATTAGCATTATTTATGCCATCTACTTTGTATACCTGCTTTAGTACTTACAACCTTGGTTAATTGGGAAGAATTTGTCAATGCTAGTTTAGGCTTGTAGAGTGTACTGGTTACAACTCTAAACAATGGATCAAGTTCCAACAATAGTCAAATTTACAAAAGGAAAACAAAATTAACAGGATTCATTTTTTAAGAATGCAAAGATACTGATGTAATCCAGATTAATTTAGTTCATTTGAAGGATTGACATCCTTCATTCCCTTTAGTCGGTTTCAAGATTTTACTTGAATTAAAAATTGTTCATCACAATGACTCTAATCCTTTTCTAACCTGATAAGAATAAAAAATTACTATAATATCTGTAGTTGGTTTTATATAAAAAGTTTTGTTATTGTTTTAATTAGTTGAAGACCTTTTCTCATTTTAATATTTTTCCTTTCTTTGCTAATTATTAACACAATGGTATTAGGAATACCAATCATTCTTTTATCTTTTGCAAACCTTTAAGAGACAAAGATGGAGTCTGTAATAAAATAATCATAGAATTGTAGAGTTGGAAAGGACCACAAACACCACCTAATTCAACTCTCTGTGACATAAAGAAAAATCAATTAAGCCATCCTGGAGAGGTGGCTTTTTATATTAAAAAAAATCTCTCAGAAATGAGAAATTTCTATAGGTAGATTTTTTTCACTGTTATTCTAAGTTCTAAGAACTTAGAATAACAGAGTTGGCAGGGACCTTGGAGGCCTTCCAGTCCAGCTCCCTGCTCAAGCAGGAAACCCTATACCAGTGGTGGCTAACATTTTTGGGTTCCTGTGGCAAAAATTGTGTGCATGCTTGCATACTCACACTCACATGCCAGCACCCAGAAGGTAATGCAACCCCCCACGCCCCCTAGGGTGTGGTATTTTGGAAAAACAGGAAGTGACAAAACGGAGCTAGTTTTTGGCCTGCAAAGCCTGCAGAAGCCTTCCTCAAGCCTTTGGGAGGCCAAAAAAGGCCTCAAACTCGCTGAAAATCAGTTGTGAGGTGCACGCATGCACAGTGAGGTAAGTTTGCCTGCAACTCATGTGCCGGCACAAATGGCTCTGCATGTCATAGGTTCGGCATCACGGCCCTGTACTATTTCAGACAAATAGTTGTCCAGTTTCTTCTTTAAAACCTCCAGTGATGGGGCACCCCCAACTTCTGAAGGTAAGCCATTCCACTAGCTTATTGTTCTCACTGTTAGGAAATTTCTCCTTAGTTCTAGGTTGCTTTTCTCCTTGATTAGTTTGCATCCATTTTTTTTCCTGCCTTCTGCTGTTTTGGAAAATAGGTTGACCCTCTCATCTTTGTGGTGGTCCCTCAAATATTTATCTTCATAATCTATCTATCTATCTATCTATCTATCTATCTATCTATCTATCTATCTATCTATCTATCTATCTATCTATCTATCTATCTATCACCTACCTATCTACCTATTTATCTATCATTTATCTATCTTTTATCATCAAAATTTTTTTTTCTTATATTAAATGAAAAAGAAGATATTTAGGCCCATATTGTTCTGTATGGAACTTGGTAGGTTCCAAGTATTCCATTATGATTGGCTGAAAAGGCCACTTACGGATTGGTTCCTAGGGAAGCTGCCAAATGGTGGGAAGAGTTAAATAACTGTCATTGGCCACAAGCCGGCAGGCTAGCCGCTATATAAAGGGCTGCTGTGGCTTGGGCCATGTTCCGTTTCTTTACCTAGTGGGTTGAAATAAAGAGTTGTTGTTTGGAACCCGGTCTCCCGCGCTTCTTTCCGGATGCAACACTGGTGACAAAGGTGGGATCATCGTAGAAGCAGACACTGAAGCACGCGGCGATCTGAACCAAGCGAAAGAAATGGCTGGTAACAACGTGCCGCCCGCACCCTTCAATCCAGATGTAGAGGGTTGGGAATCGTATATCGATCGCTTTCTTATGTTCTTAGAAAGCATCGAGATGGGAGAAATCTTGGATCAAAGGAAGAGGGCTGTCTTCCTTACACACTGCGGACTGGCCGTATTCAAAATGGCGAAGGCTCTGGCGAAACCCAGAGATGTCAAGCAGATGACCTGGTCCGACCTGAACTGAATGCTTCGAATGCACTATGCACTGGTGGTCTCAAATCTCATCAAACGACATGAATTTTACAAAAAGGACCAGAAAGAGGATAAAACCATTGCAAACTTTGTGGCGGCCTTGAGACACATTGGAGGGGCATGTGAGTTTCAAAACATGGACGAGGCTATGAGAGAACATATAGTCCTCGGCCTTAAAGACTCTACCCTTCAGAGCAAACTACTCAACAGGCTGAATATAACTGTGGCCGAGGCCATTGCTGAGGCAACCGCTGCCGAAGCAGCAAAAAAGTCAGCAGCCACCATGAGACAAATGAACTCAGTTCCTGACCTGCCGACCCAAACGAGGGAGAAGAAGGCAGAAGAAGGAAAGAAACAGCTCACAGTGACAACCCACCATGAGGACGTCGAAACCCAGAGTGACACCGAAGACAACGATGAAGATGTCCATATACTCTATTCAGATAGAAAATGGCACGAAAAGAGGAAGAATTGGCGGGAATTTCAGTGTGCAGGCTGCAGAGGCAATCACCCGTGGTCTGAATGCGGATTCCTCAACGCAATATGCCGGGCTTGTAATAAAAGGGGCATATCAAAAGGGTCTGCTGCAACAAAAAGAGCCATAGTCCAAAAAGACACAGCAGCACACACACCCCCAGACACGACGACAGACAAGCTGGCAACCAATGGAACTGAAATAAAAGAACCAGTGACAGAGAAGAAACGCATCAGACAGTCACCATCGATAATGCCAGGGCAGAAAGTGGGAAGAAGGTTTGGATAAAAGTGAGCATCGAGGGAAGACCCTGTGAGGTGGAGATTGACTCAGGGTCGTTCTTATCGATGGTATCCTGGAATACCATCTGGCGCCTAATTCCAAACATCAAGCAGAAAGAACTAAAGAAACAAAAACTTGTGCTAAAAGACTACCAGGGAAATCAAATCTCTGTAATTGGCCTTGGACACTTTTTAGTTGAATTTAAACAACACGCCGAAGTCTTGCCCCTAACTATCATTGACTGTGACATGCCTTGCACTTACCTGCAGCCAAAATGGGCTGTGTGGGGACTCCTGGGAGGGGCGGGGTGGGCGGGACCAGCCAGGAGTGGGATTGGGCATTTTCCGAACTATGCAGAATCTTAGCTTAGGGAATCTCCTGAACCCTGCGAACCCCCAGCAGCCCATCCCTGTATGAGTGCCTTGGTAATATATTGCTTCTGTGTTTATATTGCTTCTGTGATTATTGATTCTGTGATTATTGATTCTGAGTTCTGGTTCTGGCTCCTGCTGTATGGTATTGTATATAAAGAAGTTTCTTATATAAATGAATCCTGCTGAATTATGTACTTGTGTGTTGGTTGGATTGCTGCAAATTCTATCAGAAGCATGATCAGAAATGCTAATTTAGATCAAGGGCCTGTTCCCAGTGGATACAAGGAATGCCAACGGAGTAAGTATGTCTTTGTCTCAGTTTTCAAATCAAAACTCATTTGTATCTGTATTGCTATTTGAAGCCATTTCCTGTCCTAATTAATAGCTGGCTAAGTGGAAGTCCCCAAAATGCCTGCCTTTGTTTCAACTCAGGCATTTCTAAAGTTTTCCTCCAAGGCACCATGGGGACAGAACACCAGGCAAAGGCAGCAGAGAGCCCAGTTGAATAGATCTTGCTTTCAGATCCAGCCAGATAATTTAAAGAGACAGGTTGAAAAAGAATTGCCACCTTGTTCGCTATTACCGTGAATGTTATACTTAAGGAGGCTGTTTTCATAGTCCTTAAGACACTGGTAGCACTCTGAGTTTTCTCTTGCCATGAAATGTGCCTTCCAGAGGAGATGCCAATAACCTAGAAAGCACCCCGAGTTTCAGATTTGGGTGGCTTGATCAACAAAGCACTGCAGTGACATAATTCCTGTTCATAGTCAGATCAGATACCATTCTGATTCCATTCAGCAGTGTTTCTACTTATATTTTCTTTCTTTCTTTCTTTCTTTCTTTCTTTCTTTCTTTCTTTCTTTTTCTTTTTGTTTTTTTTTTTTTCTTTCGTTTTCTTACTCTATGTTCCCTTCTCTCATGCTCTTCTTTTCTCTTTCTCCTTTTCTCTCTCTCTCTCGACTTTCTCTTTCTCGTCTTCTTTTAACATGTTTTTCTTCTGTTTTCTTTTTTCTTCCTTCCTTCTCCTTCTTCCTTTCCTCCTTCCTTCCTGTCCTGTCTTCTTCCTTTTCCTTCCTCCTTCCCTCTGTAGTCAAGTTAGACCCACCTCTCCTAGAAAAATGAAATTATCCTCGAGAATGATTAAAAGGCAGAATATTTTCCTAAAAAGTGTAGAACTCAGAGCATGAGAACTCACCTCAGAAGCCAGAAACTTCATCTCCACCTTTGTTAATGGGTGGCCATTAAGGCCTGGGCCAGAATAACTTTAAATTAACAGATCTCCATGGTAAAGCTACAGGCAAAATTGCTCAAAAAGGCCTTTCAGTATCATCATCCAGCAACCCAACCAAGCCGGAAACTCAGGACAACCACAGAGTTGCCCTGCATGCCCCATGGGAGCATGACAACCAATCAGAAAAACAGCTTCAATTCAAATCCCAACAAAAGATTATAAAACCAAGCACTCAGTTTATCAAGTTCCCCTTCCTCCTTCCTTCCTCCTTTTCTCTTCACCTTAAGAGGCATGTAATCATCGTACTTTGGAGCTGCAAGCCATGTGGTCCTACTGTCCACCATGAAATCCACCTTCCCAAAAGCCGCCAAACAGCCTCCATGTTTCCAGTGTCTTTTTCCCCACTTGGAACTGAACCCAGAAGGATATTTCTTCCAACACTTCTTTCCTTCCTTCCTTCCTTCTTTCAGATACCTGTTGCATGATTTTACTCTGTCTTCTGTTCTTTGAACAGTCATTCCTATACAGAGCAAGAAAAAATAGGAAAGATAGAAATCTCCAGATTTAAAAAATTATGTGCTGTTATTCTTCAAATATGGAAGGAAAACAAAACAGGCCAGTTGTTTTAGGACTAATAACATAATCAGGTCTCAATTCAGGTCTCCTACTTCCTGCCAATGATCGTTTCTGATACTTTTTATTTTTTAAAAGGCTACACAAACCCTGCCTTTTAAATTTATCTACACGGTGCTCCAAATTTTCATTCTGCATGTTGCTTGTCTTGCCTGGCAGAGCTGTAGATGTTGCTATGTTCTAATGGGAAAAGATGTCTAAAATATTACCATAACCTCGGTAGGACAGGCAAAGGCCTTTCTTAGCTTTTGGATCTTCTACAAGAACCTTCAGCTGGAGAGGGTGGGGTGGAGGGGAGAAGATAAAGTTTGCTATTGTTAGCTCACAAGTGGCTCAGACTTCCTGGCAACTGAAATGAATTACTCACCTCCTTTATGTAGGGCTTCAGAAACAGTTCACTGTTTTGCAACAAAAAAGGCATTCAGGCAAGGGAAGATGGCCTCACTGAGTTCTGAAAAGCTAGCTTTAAGACAGTGAATGGACACTGGAGCCTCCCAGCTGAATGACCACTGTGGGAAAAAGGGAATTATGTCAGCCCAGATGCATTTCCATCTATTTGTCCCATTTTTCATTACATTTGTTCTCTCTCTCTCTCTCTCTCTCTCTCTCTCTCTCTCTCTCTCTCTCTCTCTCTCTCTCTCTCTCTCTCTCTCTCCCCTATACTCCTTTCCTGTCCTTTTAAACAATTTTACAAAAGTTTAGATCCACTCAAACCAACTCCAATGGCTCATTTTCACATTATTGCCATGGTAACATACACTTTTTTTTCTTAAGAAAAAAAAACCCAAGGAATAAGAAAAGCTTTTTTTTTTAAAGGCAAAAGTGAATTTGGCAAAGTGAGTGGTTGCTAAGCAGAATGAAGAATGAAGAACACCAGGAATGAACCGGCAGCAGAAATCTTTGTATCTGTATTGATATGGAGGGAAAAGACATAGGAAAGGGTCTTTATTTCTTTCCTGCCAAGAAATCAGAACAACTCATTTTCAGAAACAAGTGAACAGTGCTTTGGGAAAAATGATCAATTAATGTTTAAAGAGAAAAGATTTATTTACTCTGTGTAAAGAGAGGAAAGGAAAGGAAAAATTGAGTTATTCCACCCACTACACTAGAGAATTACACAATCTATAAAACAGGAGCCCAAGAAGTGAAAAGCAGATAGTCCCCATTCAGATACAGTAAGCTATCTGATTCATTGATTGGTGTATGGTATCTACTCCCCCAGTTTCACCATATTCTTAGGTCATCTATATTGTATTAAGAAGTTTCGGGACACTACAGGTTGGACATTGCCCATGAGGAACTGAAAGAAGCATTCATTACATTTTTTTTACTTTGTGTAAATGATACAATAGGCCTTTCAAACATGTCTGCCAGTCTTCTCTCCCTACCCTGCCCTCAGCCACCTTGCTAAGAATAACCCTAATGTTTTCTCCCTGCCTTTCATGAAAAGTTTGCTATTCACCCTGGTAAACATTAGCAGCTCAGGTTAAGGCAATCCCATAGCAGCATGGTGACACAGCAATTTTATGCAAGGTTCTATTCAGTTGATCTCAGATTTATGAAGAAACATATGCTGAATTAACATATTGGCCCATGGGGCAATCTGATCCAAGTAGAGGAGCTTGGACAAAATCCACATGCTGGTATTCTGCTCCCTGAACTGGTGGAGCCTATATGTGGCTTCAGGCATGATTATAGCAAATTTTAGCATACATCTATCTGCAGTATATATGATTGTAAGTTGGTTATTGGGAAACCTATTATATAAACTCCTTTTTCAAGTTACTTATTCATTTTAAGATAGGTGAAGGGACCATTTTGTCTCTCAAGGCTTAAACGAGGATGAAAATCTCCCAAGCTTGTTTCAGATCCAAGATTCTCAAATTTAAATTTACATTTTCAACTAGCCTACTTAACTAACTTAATTGTTGTCAGTATTGTTGTTTTCATTCATGTTTAAAAAAATGGAAAAAGAGCAAGAGCTTCAGATCGAGGCTTCAGCTCTCAGCTGAAGGAAGAGTACTCACACCTCTGAACTTTGGTATTGGAGAAGACTCCTGAAGATATCATGGATAGCCAAGAAAACAAACCAATGTATTATTGAACAAATCAACCCACTCACCCAAGGAACAAATGATAAGGCTCAGTGTATCCTACTTCAGAGACATTATGAAAAGATCCAGGTCTCTGGAAAAGACTTTATTGCAGGGGTGTTAAACTCATAGCATCATGGTGGCATCACATGATGTATTGGGACTTTTTTCCCCTTCTCTAAACCGAATGTGAGCATGGCCAGCACATGACATATCTGGCCTACAGAAGTTTGACAACCCTGTTCTATTGCAAGGAAGGAAAGGGATATGCAGCAAGATAGATTGATTTTGTTTTATTTATTTATTTAAATTTATATGCTAGCCATCTCATTGTTGAGCAGGTTACAATGCCAATGAGGGCACCATTGGTAGACTTGAAAGAACAAGTAAGGGAGAACTCTAACTACAGGTAAACCTTGCTTAACAACCACTTCAAGGTGTGACCTATTCAGCTCTCCCTCAGTTACACAATAGCAATCCAAATGCTTGAGAGCCAGTCCACATGTGCAGCCACCATGTGTCACATTATTGTGATTTCCAACCTTCCCTGATGGCTTACCACAAGCAATCAATGGGGAAGAAAATGGGCAAGAAATTGGAAGATGCATTCATGTGAAGTCCTTGCTTAACAAACCATGGCAATTCATTTAACAATGGCACTTGGGGACTATTAGGATTGCTATTGCTAAGTAATGCAGTCATATGATGTTACACTTTATGACCAACTGCTTAGCAACAGAAATTCCAGGCCCAATTACTGTCATTAAGCAAGGGCTACCTGCATGTAGTTGCTAGCTGAAAATCAACATGATGACACGTAAGCAATCATATGCACCCATTCATAAATTCCTCCAGAACCTTTATTCATATTTATGAATGGTGTGGATAAACCTACATTAGTTGGATGACTTTGGAACAGTTATTTTCTTGGATGTCAAAATTCATCTACCAACCCATAGTCGACTAGTATGACTGATCATGATGCATAATTTTCAGAAGATCAGGCTAGATCAGGGATGTCAACCTGGCAGCCAATGGACCGGATGAATCATGTGCAGGCCACGCCCACCCCAACTCCGTGAAGGGGGAAAATGTCATGATATATCACACTGACGGCAACATGACATGGCAAGTTTGACACTCGTGGACTAGATAATACACATGCCATGAGTCAGTGGTGGGATTCAAATGTTTTTACTACCAGTTCTGTAGGCATGACTTGGTGGGCATTGCAGGGGATGGATACTGTAAAATCTCCAGTCAGAGGTAGTATTTGCCAGTTCTCCAAACTACTCAAAATTTCCACTACTGGTTCTCTAGTACTGGTCAGAACCTGCTGAATACCACCTCTGCCATGAGTTCATATCAAACTTTCAAAGATGCCATTTAAATCCAGACTAATATAAATCATTTAAACCATGTTTGTTAGCCACTTAATAATCAATGGGATAACAATAAATAAATTCAGTGTCTGAATGCTGGCTTTAAAAGGATCAATTTCCACTTTAGAGCATTAAAGATTCAAAAACATCCTACATCTCAAAGGTAATTTTTTATTTATTTGGGTAAAATTAAGCCAAATAGCTTCCATTTGGGGAGTTCCCAGTATACTGGTATATAAAACCTGAAGCAATAAAATATACCCACCCACAGTTGTAGCCTAATTATTACTCCCTATTAAGTTGCCCTGTACTTTAATCAAACCAAGTATAAAGCACCAGGGAATGTGGTCTTAAAAGAAAAAGAAGGAAGGGAGAAACAACCTAGACCTAACTCGTAATTACTTTCAAGTTCCTAACCTTCTCTACTATTGCAAAGGTCTAAATAAGCCTTAGTCATACAGCCAACCATTCATTATGTTAGTCGTGTTCAAACAGCTTCCAGGAAAGATGACACGGCCCTGGGAAAGACATTTGTATTGTCCCATGGTGCCCAGAGGACTTGTTAACTCTTCGTCATCATTCATAACTCTCAGTACCTTTTCTGACACTCCCTGGCCCTTTCGCTAAATATTTTAAAAATATTTCCAACAAGTATTTTGCTCCATCTATTGTCACAGTTTGAGCTTGTCATGTACATATACATGTACATGTACACAAATACACATACCAGATTATATATTGCAGATAGCCACTATCGCCAGAATAGGTTTATTAATGAAAAGACACTTGTTTCCATAACTTCTCTAAGACAATTATGTTAAATTGACAAATTCAAGATCATCCAACTAACAATGCTAAGACATTTGTTATACCACACTTTTAAAATGAATACTTGTTTTGAATTTAGATTTTGACAGACACAAACTTCAGAGAATAATTAGAACTGCAGAAAAAACAATTAATACCAACCTGCCTTCAATTGAGGATCTGTACACTGCATGAGTCAAAAAGAGGGCTTCACATCCCAGACATAAACTATTTCAATTCCTTCCCTCAAAACAAAGCTATAGAGTATTGCACACTAGAACAACTAGACACAAGAACAGTTTTTTCCTGAAAGCCATCATTCTGCAAAACAAATAATTCCCTCAACCCTGTTCAACTATTACAAAGTCTGCACTACTATTACTGTTAATCTTGTCATCACTCCTTATCACCCATCCCCTCCCACTTGTGACTGTATGACTGTAACTTTGTCGCTGGTATACTTATGATTTATATTAACTGTTTTCTAGTATGATTGATTGCTTATTGTACCCTATGACTATCATTAAGTGTTGTACCTTATGATTCTCAACTCCTTTTCCTTCTCCTCTTTTCCTTTATGTATACTGAGAGTATTTACACCAAGACAAATTCCTTGTGTGTTCAATCACACTTGGCCAATAAAGTATTCTATTCTATTCTATTTATAGCATGGATTGCAACTCAAAACATGTAAATATATAAAATGTTCTGGTTGGAGTAAAGGCATGTTCTGAAAAAGAAAGTCCACAAACAAATGCTCTGAAGAAGAAACTCCACAAACAAGTTATAATGTGTAAATTAGAAGAACGGTAGAAGTAATGCATTGTCAGACATTAAGAATCAAATGTCAAGCAGATGTTTAATATCAAAAATCAAGCACATATGTTCTATAAAATGATTGGGGTGGGGAGTGTCCAAAATAGTTTTTGGATTCTGGAGAAATAATTTCCAGTTGGATACCATCAGAGATATACATATTAGATAGAAAATTCAGCCTCTTTAGAATGCTTAACAAGGTGCATGATTGTTTCCATTCAAAATATATGAAAGGCATATATTAAACAGAAGAATTGTAACCTCTTTTTAATGTTTTGATTTTTCTGTATATATAAAGGCTGGAAATGATTTGGAAGAATTTCTGTCATGCATTCTAAATCAGTAGAATCACAAGAACTGTGATTTATTTTTTGGATGTATAGATCATTTCAGTGATCGAACATATGTGGCCTGCTGAATGTTGCAAAGTGGGAATAGATTGCCATTATTTTTGGCATACTTTCTTACTATACTTCTTGGTTCTAGCTGCTAGTACAACACTGAGTAAATAAGTATTTCTGCTGCCATTCCTCCATTCTCCATTTCTGTGGCTAAAAAAATGCAGAGTTGTCTTCATCTTATTCAAAACTAATCAAAGTTTTACTATGGAGCCAAGATATTAAAAACCATAAGGAGAAAATGTAGGCCTTTTAAGGAAAAGCCAATAAGTGTCTACCACTTTGAGGCTCTATCATCTTCCTTTTAAATGTGTCTTTAAAAAAACTGAGAATCAGGCCTATGTTTACCTAAGCACTTCAACAATATAAGACAATTTAATCATATTAATGTGTTGCAATATAAGGACTAAATTGGCTCAAGGTAATGGAATTGAACCCTAATATGTTTGATGAATAACAAGCAGATTAATGTTGAATTACAAATAATTAACAAAGATGTATAATATCTGTTGGTATTAGACCCTCCTGGATACAATATTGGATGATGATCCCTTGGCTCATAAGCCTAGGGCAGCGGGGGTCAAACTCATGTTGTCACGGCATCATGTGACATATCGCAATTTCCCCTCTTTCACGAAACTACATGTTTTGTTCGGAAAAACACGAGGTAGACCGGGTTCCAACAGCAAAGTCTTTATTTAAGTCAGGATGTAGAAAGAGGAACGTTGGCTCAAGCCGTGCCGGTCTTTTTATATCTTTTGCCCGGCCAGCTTGCAGCCAATGACAGTTGTTTAATTTTGCCGCCTTCCCGCGGCTGCAGGGATTGGTTCAAAAGGAACCAATCCCTTATCGTTCTTAGCAGCCAATGGGAATGCATTATTTGAAGCCGGTTATTTGCATACAGAACACTACACATGGGTTTGGTCAGCATGTGGTGCATCTGGCCCATGGGCCACGAGTTTGATAGCCCTGGCCTAGGAATTCTATAATTTAATACAGTAGGTATGTTTGCTACTTTGTATTTATTTTATAGAAACTGTTTGAAATTGCTATGTGTTGTAATCTAGACAGTGGGTCCTAACTACCAGATTCCACCAATAGTCATAATTTGAATGAGGTGCTAGAAAAAAGCCATACATTTCCTCCAGAATTAAGCAACATGAACATTAGCAGGTTGATTTGAAATCCATGAATTGGGGCTGAATCCCATGATAATTCTGGATAGACTGCCCAATTTTGTTCTGTTTGGGTTTTTTTTTTCTTTCTCCATCTTTCTTCTATGCCATGCAAACTGCAAATTGGTGACAGCATAACAGCTTTGTGGTTTGCTGTCATGATGAACAATAGTGGGAAAACATTTCATATATGAGTCTTCACATGCAGTCAGAAGTTATGCATACCAGGAATAACTTTGCTACATGATTGCCTATGTATGTTGATTTAGTGGCCTAGAGACTACAAGACTATGCAAGCCAAAGGTGTCTTATTGAAAATGCATCTAATGAAAACTGAAAAGAAAAGGACTTGCTTGTGGGTAAATATAAGTTGCCAAGGGAAATGTGGGAAATAAAGCTGGAATGACAAATGAAAGGTGGCCATGAAGATGGGAGCAAGTTAAAATGTCAGTATTTGGGAAAGTGAAGGAAAGGAGGAAGCTTTTCTGTATTTAATTTCAGGTAAATGGGGGTCTTTTTAAACCCTGACATGAATGTTTCTTCTTTTTCCTAAATTAAGGTCTGTGCACTTAGTTATCTTCTTGTAATACACTCCTATCCAAATTGATAATCAATATTGAGGTTCAGCTTTATTTCCCTAGAAAAATGCATCATTTTTACTCCCATTTGAAGAAAACTTCGCAAAGAAAGTAAAAAAGAAACAATGTGGATTATCAATTGAATACAGTGGTTTTTCTCCATCAAAACTTTATGGGTTTCATCAGCATTGCCCCGGTCTTTGCAACTGCAGCATACTGTATAATAGCAAAGTTTCAATAAGCAATTTGCACTTCTCTTGTAGAGAGGCTACAAGTTATGGTGCTTGAACAATGACATTTATATTTTTATAAGTTTTAATGTTTCAAACAATCACATTTATATCTGAAGAATTTAACCATAAGCTCTTCAAGAGAGCTTGTAGTGCATCCCATTGTATTTTCCCTGACATTCCCTATTATGACATTCCCTAAAATTAAAGCCAAGCCGAATAATCAAGATCTTTTTAATATGCACATCAGGGTGGGATTCAAATTTTTAACAACCGGTTCTGTGGGCATGGCTTAAGTGGGGTTCATGGCTTGGTGTTCATGTGACTGGGTTGACATGGCTTGGTGGTCTTGTTATTGGCTGAGTGTGGCCAACTCAATAGCATTCACATCAAGGCACACATCTCCTCACCTGGCCTCTCATGACTGTGGGGGTGCTGCAACAGTCGTAAGTCTGAAAAATGGCCATAAGTCACTTTTTTCAGTGCCATTGTAACTTTGAATGGTCACTCCACACAGTCAAAATACCAACAAAGGAGAGGAAAAAATTCCAGAGAACCAGAGACAGGAAGTCTTGTCCTGCCAAGAATGTAAAAAGGGTTAACAGAGAGGTAGTTTCTGTAAGCAACACCAGAATGTTTCCTTCCTGCCTTCCTTACAGGATTAGGCCAGTAATTTCTTCTAACAACTGGTTCCCCAAACTGCTTAGAATGTTAACAACTGGTTCTAGCGAATGGGGCAAACTGGTAGAATCCCACCCCCGGTGCACATAAAACTTTAACCTAGGCAGCTCTTCCCATTCATTTCATAATTACAAGCTGGGAAAGAGAGGTACACGATTGCAGAAACACAGCAGTGTTCTAGTGATTCACATGTTTTCAAAAACCTAATGTAAATGTTTCCCCAGAAATCATGAAATTCTGGGATGCTGAAGGTTACATTATCATGATCCAAATCATTAAGGAATTCTTGATCAAGGTTTTCTTGAGGTTAGCAAAGTCATACTATTTTTTTATTAATCATTCATATTAATTGCTAGCCAGTTTGGTCTAATGGTGAAGGGAGCAGATTAGAAGCCAGGAGATCATGAGTTCTAGTTCTGCCTTACACCAGAGGTGATGAATAACTCTGAACCAGTCACCCTCTCTTACCTGGGAAGCAGTAATATAAAATTGCTTCTGAAAATGTTGCTAAGAAAACCTCGGGGATCAGAAGTTAGTGTTGACTCATGATTCTTCTTTACCTCTAGAAACTCTTTTCTGCTCAGGTTGACCCCAGAACCAACCATTTTTCATACAGTGATGATCTGCCAATAAAGCATTTCACTTGAATCACAGTTTACAATTTGGTAAGGGGGGTGATGTTGCAGTAATTGCATGTTGAAAAATATGTCCCTGTTTACACTCTCCAGTGCAAACTGTAGAGTCTAGATCACAGAGAGGCAGAGAATGTCATACCCATGTCTTTCCTTATGACCCACAAACATTCTCAATATCTTATTTCATAGCAAAGTTGTCCTCATTCCCTGAACTGAATAGAACTTTATACTGGCAAACCCTAGTGTTGGGATTTAATGTGGCAAGTTTGTTGTTGATGCTACAATGTATTTATTTTACTTTATTGTAATTGCAATGGATTATAATTATTTGATTACAATTAACAATAAAATACTAAAATACCATTAAAAACTGGAAAAATATGCATATCCATAGATTCACTTAACGTTGAGAGTGAAGCACCCCATTTTATGACTCGGGAGTTTCCCATATCTGACAATGCACCATCTTCAAAGGGTCTTTCCTCCATATCTTAATAACCATTTAAGTGCCTACTAGCAAGGATCTAAGAATAGCAATGTTCACAATGAGCTCAAGGACATTGCTACACACTGCTTTTGTGAGATGTGCTCTTTCTCCTCTCCGTCTTGCTCATATTGCCTCCCCTCCACTCACCCAACATATTCAAATGTATGAGCATTCACTGTGCAAAGTATGAAACTAGAGAAGAACAGCTTCACAAGCCTCTGTGTTCTGATCTCCCTTCATGAAGTCTGCATTTTTGAGGTGGGATCCAAAACTTGACACCACACCTACAGTATTTTACCTGGCACCATATGAATAAGGGATTCTGCCCAACAAACTCCTTGTAGACTTTTTCTCAGAAGCTGCATAATTCTTGGTTTTGAAAGAAATATTATAATATCATGCAAGAAAAAATGATGGATTGTTTCAGGTTGCAATTTAAATAGTTTAAAAGTACATGAATGTTTTTTTTTACTTTAATTCACATTCAAATGCCCAATTAAAACACTTTAAAAACTTGGCCATAGAATTCACATTTATTCCCAAAGAACATGTAGCTCTGTCTTACTCATTTTTGTAATAATCTTGGAAGTAAAGGGTAATTATTCCCATTAGGCAGATGAGAAATGAAAACAGCAGGGAAAACTCTTCTGAGATGAAAATAGCTCCAGAGTTGTAGAGAGGAAGAAATTATGAGGGCCCCAATAAGTACAGTATATCATTTGACTTATTAATTTGGGAAATGTAACATTCCTAGCCTTCTCCCTTTTTTCTCCCACATTGTTTATTCAGATTAAAAACCCCAGTTTGCAGGCTCAAGTGAGATGAAATAAACCTTTTAAGATGTAACCAATCAATGAAAGCAATCCTGGGAATTCCCTAAGAAGCTGAATTAATAAAGCACTAAACTGAGTGATGCATAACACTCAATTATGGGCAGCAACACTGCCAATAGTTCTACCCCCATAATCTTTCAGAAGCAGTTTGAAAACCTGCAGACATTCTCACCTCTGCCAACTTCAGAATGCAGAATGCCAGGGGTCAATTAATGCTTTGCTTCAGTTAACCCTTAGGAAAATGCAAAGGATGCCTTCTAGGCATCCAATCAGTTTCCTATCTTTTGAGCTGTTGACTGTCTTGGTATGGAAAAAATCCCCTTAACTTCATTTAAATGAAAGGGAAATAAAATGACTTGCCAATGTAGCTGTGTGTGGTGGGGTGGAGTCAACCTACAAGATGTTTGATGATGTTTGGTGATCAAAGCTCCACCTCTTTTGTACAGGTCTCAAAGGGTGGAATTGCAATTATAACTTTATTCCAGCTGTTGTGCAACTTTTGCAAAAGCCTTTGGGTCACCCTATGTCCCATTTACATTTTCCATGTGTAATATGGAGGGGGGGATTTGTCTGAAACTTTGCAGAATTCTGCTTGGAAAAATCACAGAAGATAAAGTTAGTTATAAAAATACTGAAGTCCTTGATGACACATTGCAGATTACTTTTTTATCTAGAAACTAAAGGAAGCAGAAGTAACTAAGCACTAATGGACTTAATAACAACAGGGAAGAAATGGGAGTGGAAGTAGAATTTGGAGGAACCTTGGGAGAGAATAGCCATGTGATCCTAGCATTCACCATATCTCAGGCAGGGAGAATTGAAAAAATAGCATTCCAGAGTTCAAGAGAACTGACTTTAATAAGGTAAAGGAAAAGTAGGAAGGATTCCTTAGCTGGAAATCCTGAAAGGAAAACCAGTTCAGAGGAGTTATAAAATAAGATAATTCAATTCAAAAAAAGACAATATTTTTAATTATAACTTTGTATTATTTTCATCATAATTTTGCATTCTTATGCTTATGGTTTTATCTCTTTTAATGTAAGCCATCCAGAATTGCTTGTAGCAAGATGGGTGGCAAATAAAGTTAATAAATAAATCAATAAAATAAAAAATACCAAAGAGGAGAAAATGAGGCACAGCTATTTAAACCCATGTAATTGTATAGAATTAACTGGGAAACTGAAAAACAAAAATGATACATTTAAGAAATGGGAAAACAGTAACATAACAAAAACAGAATATCAAAAAGTAGCCCAAATCTTTAAGTATGGATCAGAATTAGTTGGGTCAGAATGAGCTGTGAATGAGCCCTCTTTGGACATGTGTGGACCAGAACCACTTTCATGATAACATTGAAGCCAGATGGAGTTGACAACCATATACAATATGTGGTCCTTAATGGATCTCTATTATACTGAAAGAGGTATAAAGTGGAGTTCTTATCTGGGGTCAGTGCTCTTTGAGATTTTATATGTAACTTAGCTGAGGGAATAGAAGGGATGCTGAGCAAATAACACAAAGTTTGAGGAAGAGAGAGTCTTACTAACTCTACAAATGAGAGGTTAAAGCAGGGGTGTCAAACTCTCAAGGCCTGCAGGCTAGATGCAGCCCATGGGGTGCTCAGATCTGGCCTGCAGGGCCACCCTGGAAACAGTGATGGACTGGCCTGTGTTACCTCTGACAGCAAAAATGGAGCTCGGGAGGGCTCTGTGTATCTCCCCTGAGCTCTGTTTTCAGCTGCAACAGCCTCCTACAATCCTCTTCCCACAAAAATGGGGCTCAGGAGGGTCACATGTCTCCCCCGAGTTCCATTTTTGGCTGTGAGAGCTGCCTGAAACCCTTTGTTGACAAAAATGGAGCTTGGGGGGGCTCTTGGGCCTCCAAGAGGAGTAACATCAAGCTGGCCACCCCCACCCTGGCCACCCCCACCCTGACCACCCCCACCCTGACCACCCCCACTCGGCCTCCCAAGGTCAAACCAACCCTTATGCAGCCCTCAATGAAATCAAGTTTAACACTCCTGGGCTAAAGGTTCAAAAGGATTTTGATAAATTTTGAGCCTGCAGTGTGTTGTATTGCCAAAAAAAGTCAATGCAATCTTGGGCTGCATCAACAAAGCATAGCATCAAAATCACAAGAAGTGGTTGTTTTGCTCTATACAGCCCTGATCAGATCACAACTGGAATATTCCACATATTTCTGGTCACCACAATAAAAGAAGAATGCTGAGAAACTGGAAAGAGTACATAGAAGAGCAACAAATGAGGTAAGGGGCTTGGATACTACATCCTATGGACAACAGTTAAAGGAACTTGGTATGTTTAAAGAAGGCTAAGGGGAGACATGACAGCATTCTTCTAATACATGAAGGGCTGCTATTGGAAAAAGGGAGTGGATATATGCTTCATAGTGCCTGAGGTAGGAATCCCCCCTCCCCTTTACAAGGAGGATTCAAACTCAAACCAAGGAAGAATTTCTTCATCATGAAAGCTATTAATCAGTGGAGCAATTGGCCTCCCAGAGTAGTGAGTGCTCCATTTCAAACAAATTTTGGACAGCTATTGGCTTGGTATGGTCTGAGGATTCCTGCCTTTTGCAGAGGGCTGGATAAGAAGATCCAATTCTATGACTGTATGAATTCTCAAAGTCTTCCCAGCTGCCCAGCTGTAATGTCTCACTAAATGGCACTAAAAGGCCACTGTGATGTCTGAGAGGAAGACACAATGCTTATATAACACAATGCTTTGAACCTCTATGAGGAGGACAAGAAGAAGAAGATGGGACAAGGCAAGGGAAGGAAGGGAAGGATTCTGTCTTGCAAAAAAAAAAAACAATGTGCCCACAAGATCTGCAGAACCAAAGCAATTAAAGGAAAATATCAGCTTTGCTTAAGTTTCCTGTGTACTAGAGCAGGAAAAAAATTGATTTAACTCCTAAAAACCACTGACAATCTGAGATTGATCAGCTCTGGAGCTAATCCCAAAGTAGTGCAAAAGTTATGTACATGCAATGTATTTTGCAGAGGAAAGCAAATCTAGTTGCATACTGTTCACTAAATTCTGCTTTAAGATTGGTTGTGGAAAAGGACATAAGGAGTAAAACCTTTACTTTTTACAAACAATTCAGCATCATCGCCGTACATGTACTGCATGACTGACATTTTTGCAAATTCCAAGGTTTTTATACCTACTTGCTCCAAAACTATCACTGTTGAAGTTGGACATTAATTGTTCTTTAATAAAAGACAATCATAAAACATGCAATTTAGTGCTTCATTTCTTCCAATTTTCAGACTAGAATCAAACTGTGCTAAACTAAAGCTATAATCCTCTTGGTTCTGCCTGTAACAAGCACTACAGTCTGTGAGGGGTTACCGACCCATAATAAGTAAATTAATAAGCTTCAGTAATTATATCTGGGTCACTTTGTTTTAAACCATGAAATTAAAAGCTTTTTCCTTATTAGTGCAATAATGCAGGAACTGCTGTAACTGGTCATTGGTGGTCCCTTGATAAGCCATCTGTGAGTATAATATACTGAAGAATTTGGGGGGGAAAAGCTTTAACTATACTGAAAGTAGACAGACATTTGTTATTATCAATGATGAATCTGAAGGTGTTTCAGGTTTTGTTGGTCCCCAGTTGTGTTATCAATTCTTCCGTTCCTCTCATGAACTCTGTCCACTCAAAATATTTTAGCTTGTTGCCTCTTCTTTCAGGTTGATTCAGTTTTACACTTCCTATCCTAAATAGCCTAATGAGGAGGCAGCATTCTAAATGTCCTTGAATGATCTTGAAAAGCTAAGCAGGGCCAGATCTGGTTAAACCAACCAGGAAATACCATGCTGAAAACTACACTTGGAAACTTGATGGGAAAAAAAGAGATTCCATAAAAAGAGAACGATAAACCACTTCCAAAAAGTGCCAATGTCATGTGCATATCATCCTCAAGAACTGAACTTAACTCAGAAGAGGATTTACTCAGTTATAGCCAGTAGAACCTTAGTAGATGTAGAATCTGGATGGAAAGATGAAGGGCAGCAGTACTGAAACCATAAAACTTTTGCCGGTGGTAACTCTAGCAACATAAGGAGTAACCAGCCCAAGATTTTCAGTTGCTGCACACCACACAGCTCTAGCTCTTTTGAAAAAAATGTTCTTCATGCATGAGGAGAGAATGGTAAATTATGAATCTCAAGGAATCAGCATATACTCACCTTCAACTGAACATGCTCAGAGTTGGTAAAACCATTTAGGACACTATGACAAATACCTCACTTAGTTCAGCATTCTTGACAAATGGCTGAGAAATCCTTTCTTTCTGCTGATACTTTATGCTTCCTGCCA
The DNA here is from genome assembly GCA_004320025.1 of Laticauda laticaudata. Taxonomy (NCBI): domain Eukaryota; kingdom Metazoa; phylum Chordata; class Lepidosauria; order Squamata; family Elapidae; genus Laticauda; species Laticauda laticaudata. The sequence goes on along the minus strand of BHFT01020021.1, from coordinate 8,455 downwards.
AGTTTTCTTGTATCCTTGGCTGCAAATTTTGCAGAAAGAAGGGGGGAAAATCTTTAGATTAATTTTCTGGAAGGAATGTTCACCATCTACCATTTTAAAAATAGGAATCAAAAATTTTAAGTTGGAAATCATTTGAACACAAATGATTCAAAATCATTTGAACACAATCATTTGAAGCTGAAAAATGGCAGCTTTGTTCATCCCTTCTTAGCAGCAAACTCTTTTTCTTACCTCTATTATCTAGTACATAAAGGCCCTGTCACACTGCCCAACGGATGCAAAACGTCAGTAAAAACGACACAACGGACGAGCAAAATGTTCCATCCGTTGTTATCCGCTCTCAAAAGGGGCAAAAATTTGCGCGGAACATAAAAAGAATGGAACGCGGAGGAGACGTAGACAGATGAAAAGTGGGATGCCGGAATGGAAAGCCCTAGCAGATGGAAGCGGATGGCAGCAGAGGCACATCCGCAGGGAACTTCGGCGGCCCAGAAAACGGATGCGGAACGAATACAGCGGATTGCAGAGCGGACGCCAAGCGGATGAACGGATGCACAACGGATGCACAGCGGATGAAGCGGAATGCACAGCAGAAGCCTAGCGGCGATGCACAGCGGAAAACCGAACGGATGCCGAGCCATAATTGCACATCGGGGGGATGCATTCTAAGCCCGTGATATAAAGGGAGAGGCAGCTCGCCACGTGGCCAGCATTCGCGAGGGAAAGACCTGCTGCCGGATACATCGAGTCCTGCCTGCCCTGCCTGCATGCCTGCCTGCAAGCCTTTGCTGCCAGCCTTCCTGCCAGCCTGCCTCCAAGCCTCCTCAGCCTCCCTTGCCAGCCTTGCTGCTCTGCCTGCCTGCCAGCCTTTGCTGCCAGCCTGCCTTCCAGCCTCCCGCCAAGCCAGTCTGACCTGCCAGCTTTGGCCTACCTGCGTGCCTCCTTCCTGCCAGGCTCCTGCCAGCCTTTCTTGCCAGGCCTTCCTGCCAGCTTCCTGCCAGCCTTCCTGCCAGGCTTCCCTGCAAGCCCCTGCCAGCCTTGGCCTGCCTGCCGCCGGCTTCCTCCAGCCTTCGTGCCAGCCTCCTACCAGCCTTGGTGCCTGCCAGCCTCCCTGGCCAGCCAGCAAACCCCACAACCATGGAAGAAGCGAAAAGCGCTCAGCCAACCTGCCGCCATCCCTGCAAGAGGGGGAACCCAGGGCCCCACCCCCCCCCTCCCACCCCCTGTCCCTGACTCTGCTTCTGCTGGCTTCTGCCGCTCCAGCGGGCAGTTGCACCAGTGTTTCAAGGAGTGCGCGGCTTCATCCCTTCACGAGGCTCTGTTGGAGGCCTGGCACAATCCTAAACAGTGTTCTATCAGTTTTGCCCTTGCCTTCCATTCCCCAGGCTCTATGTCCCCCATGGCCTTGTTGGAGTCCACGACCTGTTCTGCAAGACGCGGAAAGGTGTAGCGGTGCGCAGAGATGTGCAGGGATGCAGCAAGCTTCCACGATCCTCCCTCCACAGTCTCTGCGATGCTGCATTGGTGGTGAAAGTACCTGGAACCTGTTGGTCAGCCCCAGCAAAAGCTTCATCCACACCCGCCTTGCTCTGACAGCCTGTAGTTGAAATCCTCTCTCACGCGTGAGGCATCTGGAGGTTAGGCTTCATAGTAGTTCTTGAGGAGAAGGCTCATCCCCACAATGAAGTAGGCACCATCTTGCGTGTCATTGGGCAGGGGTCTGATGTGGGAAGCCCATGATGAGGTTGCGTTCCAGCCCCTCCTTGAGTCAACTGCAATTGTATACCTGGGCATCTGAACATGCAGCCATGCCTGAAGCATCGATGACATTTGAACTTGGTAGCAGCATCAACCATGGCGAAGAGGACGATCTGAAAGAATCCCGCTGTAGTTAAATAAGTGGACCCCACTTGGCTGCGAGCTTGCAGGCCACGTGCTTTGCCATCTATGGCTCCAACAGCGACTGGGGGGAAGTTCCACTCTATACCAACTGCCTGGAATTTTCTTCCAGCCTTCCTTCAGTTGGAGGCACTGGCGAGAGCTCCTCCAGGGTATTCTCGATGATGGCCTGCACCACTCTCTGACCACCAAGCCTGATGTGTTGTGTGCCACCCTCCACCGTAACCTGCATGCTTCCTGTAGGGAGTCTCTGAGGCCAGGTAGTGCAGAGGGAGATGCCAAAACCTTGAGCCCAGGTCCCAGGCTGAGGCCAAGAATTGGTGTTTGCCTTGCGAACCTGGGGTTGTCAAGCCGCTGCACAACTTTGTCAAACATGGCTGGATGGCATCCATCATGAAGTCTGGAATGCCCGAGTGTCTTTCGTTCCTCAGGCTCCACCCATTCAGCTTGTTGTACAGTCCTTGTACTACGCTCTTTCTGGCAAATCCAATCTCGGACCCAGACGTTCTCTGGCCACCTCCTGTCTTCCCGTAGTAAGATTCACAAAGCCTGTTAGATGGCTTGCACTGTTGTTACAGAAGGATGGTGGCTCCAAAGGACTGTGTACGATTCCACGGTTGACATGATGGATGCTGATGGAGGCAGAGTCATATGAAGGCTGCAGACGTCTGCACAGCTGCGGTCTGTCTGTCTGGAAAGTGAGATGCAGGTGAGTTGCTCCCCTTTATCGGCAGTATAGGTTTTCCCCTAGTGTCCCTGCATTCCTACTAGATATCCTTAATATCAATAGGTCCCCTCGCGAACGTTTTTCCGTTTAAATTCTTTGTTTCCGTGCTGCATCTATGCTAGGCATTTGTTCGCATCCGTTCTGTGTCCAATTCCGCTTAATCCTCCCGCGCACGCGTTATGCGAGTATGCCGCGGATGCAAAACAATGCCTAGCGGAATTTGCGGCATGCAATACGGATGCCATAAACCGGATGCCTAGCGGATGCCTAGCGGAGCAGAAAAGACGAAATTGACCCCCCAAAAAAACCCCCCCCAATTTTTTTTTTGTTTTTCGGCATGAAACCTCCATACAGAGAAGTCTTCGAACGGATATGAGAGGAAGGCAAACAGAAGGCAGGAGAACAGAACCAACCAACGGATGGCAAGCTTTTTTGTCTGTTTTACATCCTCTTTGCATCCGTTGGTGCAGTGTGACAGGGGCTTAACTTCATGGACACACATGATCTTCAAACAGGTGGACTAGACTCCATATTAATATAGATTAATATATGTAGGGGGAAAAAAAACCCTAGTAATTTCCATCCTGGCTTCTACTTATAACATATGCTGTGAACATTGTTGTCCATAATATAAAGGTGTGTGTGTATATGTGATTGTTAATCTATATTTGTAATTATAATACATTCCCATATGCCTTGACTAAAACTACTGAACCAATATTTTTTGTCACTTCATTGTCACAGACCAGGCTCTAAAATTAGATTGGTCAAACACCACGTTTATTACAAAGATTATTTTTAGCCACTGTTTATCTGCTTACACTAGAGTGTAACTTTAAGAAACTTTTGTAGACCACTTTGAAAGCCTCTTGTGTTTAATAAGGCTTCTAAATGAAGTCACAGACAACAAATTGCCACTGCTCACATCTAGGCAAATCAAGCAACCCCATGTTGCACTGGCCACAATGGGAAATGCAAAGATTTATTTTGGAGACCAGTTATGTTGACTTCCTTGTCCTTTCAATCATCATTCAGGAACAGGCTTGCCATATACTTTCCTCAGGGCCTTCTTACAAGGTCATCTGGGCCTACTTACCCAGAAATCCTCAGGAAGGTCTTGAAGCAGTGACATCAAGCTTTCAAGCAGCTGTTGCAGTTTTATAATTTTGAGGAGCAACTCGTGAGCAGTGTGACCAGTATGTACTGTCGAATGAGTAGCAGAAATGTTCATCTTAGCACTTAGTTCATAATCCATATTTTTCATCATTAAATAATTATTTAAATTAATTAATTATTTAATTAATTTAATTATTTCCATTCAGAAGTTAAAGATAATATAAACAATACTGCCTGTCCTAGGTTACCTTACAGCAGAAATCCTGCAAAATATGCTAGTCAAAGCAGGTGGATAGAACCTGCTGATCACATTCCTACTCCAGCGTCTTAACAACCAAACTGCACTTAAAACATTTCAAACTCCTGTTGAAACTAATCCAAATTTAAAAGTCTTGACTGAAATATGTTAAGAGTGAGTATTTTGTGTGCAATTCTATGGTGAGTTACAAATTAGAAGTGTCTGTCCCTGTTAACTGCAAATGTATCTTTAAAAAGTAAGCAGTGCTTCTGCTCTATATCAAAAATTGAATAATTTAGTTTATTTCATGGAATTTTTTTTCACCTGAAATTATTACCTTCTTGGTTTTTTCTCCTACTGGCTTATCATTCAGAGCAATTGAATTCAGTCCAGAAATAACATTCTTCAAATGGGTCAATTGAAATAGAAAAGGGGAAGAGTTGGGAGGAACAAATTGTTTAATTCTTGTGTGTCTCTATTTCTCTGCCTTAAAATTAAGTCTAATGGAAGAAAGGACAGCAATCAATTATTTAGCAGTTTCTCCTGGAGCTTATCTTTTATGTAATATGCAGAAAAGTATCCGCAGGACAAAGGAATACTTTGCAAAGTGTACAGAACCACTGGATGAAATATCTTCTTGTAAAGTATTCTGGATTTTTTCTACTATAGAAAGATGCAAGGTCACCTTAGTCTTGTTTGATCCTGGTGCACCTTGGGAAATATATTTTGATTTAAAAGGATATCAAGTTTAACTACAGGAGCCTTGTCTTTTAGCCTTTGAGAGCTATACAATCCAGGCTGTAATCAAACAGCTCTTCCTTGAAGAATGCTGTAAGATCAGTGGTAATATCCCTTCTTCCTCCAGTGGCTTTTCCTATGGAACATTACAAGGAGACATTTATGACATTCAGGCTGGGAGCCTTTTTAAAATATGTATTTGCATTTGGATGGGAAGCTCCTGTTTATAGCATTTACACAAACTGTAGCTATGCGTAGAGCAAAGCTATGCTAAGAGGAAACACTACAGTGTTATGAAGTGAAATATTACTGCAGTTCTTAGTACATTTCATATATAGCTGAAAGATGACAAGGAAAGACACTCTGAGTGCTTTAGAGATATATATGAAATTTCTGAGGAGTGAAGTTGAAGTTTTGTTTTCTGCTGTTTTAATAAATGAATTTTAATAAATGAAGGAAGTTATATAGCTCAGATATAAATAAATGTAGTATGTGTTAAATTTGTCATTTAAACAGTAATATTCCTAATAAATACAAGTCCTGTATTTCACAAGCATACATATCTTGATACTTGATACTGACTTCTGGTTTGGGTCTCTTCAGCGATAAACCGAAATCCACGATCATGCGCGGTTTCAATTTGTGCTCGATGCTGGAGTGCCCCAATCCTTTGGATTCGGAGCTAAAGCCACCCTGTAGAGGTAGTGAAGAGGGGGGAGATTGCTAGCTGAGTGGAGGGGAGCCGTATCTCTCCTCCTTGGCTGGTCTAAACTCCCTTCCCCGAAGGTGGTTGCAACAGTGGTCAGAAATGGCCACCTCAAAGAAAAACCTGACTGGATAAGATTGTGCAGGAGGAAGACAAAGAGAAAGAAGGACAGACTGGGCTAAACAACAGAGAACATCTAAGCAAGGTCTCCTGAATCTAAAAGTACCTAGAGGTATACTTCTGAAAGAAGATCTTTAAGCAATGAAGGAGAGAGAAAAGGAGGTGTTTTTTTTTTAACCTTTATATTGACAATTACAAATGGTATGGAAAGGAATTTATATTAATCTATTTTGACACTGATAGGCAATCTTAAGCTGAAATTTAAGTGTAAAAAGGAGAATAAAGATTTTTTTCTTGGTCATTTTAAAGTCCTAAAAACGAGAAGAGTGGAGGCAAAAGGGTGGGACTTGGAAGAATGGAAAAATGGAGTGCCACCTGGAAAAATAAAGAGGATTAAGGAAATTGAAAAAACTCCAAGGATAACATTATGTAAATCTTGAAATCTTCTTTTAAAAGATACAGTAACTCCACGGAAAGGAAAAGTAAAGGAAGAAAACTAGAAGGAAACAGGTCGAGATCATTTTGTGATTTTTAAGACAAAGCTTTTAGGCATTGGTTTTTTTTTTCTTTTGTTCTGTTCTTTATATTATAGTTCAATTGGTGGTTTGTTTTCAAAAATGTTTAAAATGCCTCACTTGGAGCGAATTGAGATGAGTCTTAAAAAAAAAAAAGAACAGAATGCATGCAGAAAGGGGAGGAAGATCTTTGGCTTCGCATTTTGAATTTTTTGAATTGATAAGATAGATCCTTGAATCGAAAGAAAAGCTTCAAGAGCAAGAAGAAGCGGGCAAGAGAGAGCAAAGAAACGAAGAAGAGCCTTTCAATGAATCAAAATAATATTATTCATGCAAACGGTGTGTAATAAGGGGGAAAAGAGGGAAAAAAAGAGTCCAAATCGTCTGAGATCAAAGGGGAAACAGCAAAAAGGAAAAATAGTCTGAAAAAGAAACTATAACAAGTAAGGAGAAGCAGAAAAGAAAAATACAGAAGGGAAAATAGAGAGAGAAGGTATAAAAAAAGGATTAGAAAAAGGGGGAGGATAGAAAGGGAAAGAACTTATGAGGGACAAAACAGGAAATAAAAAGAAAAAGGGAAATGTATTTAGATACAAGGTATTGCTCACTAGAAAAACAGATGACAAAGGTTAAATTTTACTTAAAAAGTGAGGATTCTGCAAAAGGTACAAAAGATAGTTACTGTGACAGTAGAATATGTAAGAATTAGAAATAAAATAAAATAATATAAATAATCTATGAAGATAAAACTGTATTGTTATGTAATGTTATGATTTAGTTTATTAATGCATATAATAGAAGGAGAAACATTGCAATTGTTTCTAAAATTGATAAATATATTGAAAGGAAATGTGAAGATTTATAAGAAATTTATACCAGTTTATTAGAATGAATTTGAATAAATATTTTGCTTATTAATTTTTAAATAATTATAAGATAACAACTGTATGATATCCAATGGTATGCTATATTAACACTTAAGTAATATGAAGAAGGATTAACATTTTCAGGGGAAGCTACCAAGCAGAGTCTGAATGATGAGATCTCATGATAATATGATATTAAGAATTGAAATGTTATAATTTAGATGCAACAACTTCAAATGTTTAATGAGATTTCATATGATAATAACAATAAGATTTAAAGGTGTTGCACTTCGATTGGCAATCATAGGAGGAATTTTGCTTCTTAGGAATGTTGGAAGAGAACATATGAAATTGTAAACAAGACAGACAAAAGTACAAGTACAATGAATAAAAAGATATAGAAATTTAGGTAAAAGAAATACAGTTGAATAAGAAAATGAGATAACCATAAAAGAAACCTAAGAGAAGTAAAGGGAGAAATACTGAGAAATTGGAAAAAGAGTAATAAGATATGAAGTTGAATAAATAAGATGAATATGTATATGAAATTGTGTCTGTATGGAAATGTGATAACCCGGAACGATGCTGTACTCAAATAAGATGTTTTATTTGCTTTGTTAATAAAACTTTATTAAAAAAAAAAAGAAATCCTGATACCATAATTTAAGATGGTTAAAGGAGGTGAAAGAAAAAATGCCAAATATGTACATGTTGCTTTAGAATGCTTCTCGGCAGTAACCACAAATTCATTTATTCCAGAACTATATTAATAAAGAAGAATGTTTGTAGCTCAGGGTTGACATGAGGGGTCCTTGATGGTCTCTGAGTTTGCTTGTTTTCTTGCAGACAATTTCTAGGTAGCATCATCAGTGCTACTAGGGGAGCACCATTTGCTCTCAGTTTATATTCCAGTGTTGTGCTTGTCAATGTTCATGGGGATGGTCTTAGAGTCGCTTTGGTTGGGCTGTTGGCCAAAGAAGCCAACAGCAAACGCTCCAAAGAGAGTCTATATTTATATTTATAGCAGGTAAGTAAATAGATGTACTTCATACTGGGCATTCAACTTAAAAGACACCAATCGTCCTAGCAAAGTAGCACACATGCATTGCAAAAATAGTTCTCCATCTTAGGCTTTCAACAAATATTTTGACATAATCAAGTGATCAAGTAGTTGTCTAAACTCAGAGAATAATTTGCAAATGGGAGCAACATGTTTTGGAGCAAAGCGACCCCTAGAGACTGTACACCAGTTGGAAAGTGGTCACAGGAGCACTCTCCTAAGGTGTGAGAGTGGCTCCAACAGATCCTGAGAACAATATCAGAGCTCTCTTTAAATGAAGAGTGTTGGAACAGTTAAGATCCTGCACAGAACCCTCAAATTTCGAGACCTCTGGTAGAGGACCTGAGATTGAGGAAGGTACATATCACCCATACAGTGATATGGATATATGTGTGTGTGTGTGTGTGTGTGTGTACATATATAACTACATACACAAACACACACAAATATATATATATGTGTGTGTGTGT
>BHFT01020020.1:0-19018 GCA_004320025.1 Laticauda laticaudata | reverse complement strand
GCTAGGCATCCGCTAGGCATCCGCTAGGCATCCGCTAGGCATCCGCTAGGCATCCTCTAGGCATCCGCTAGGTGTCCGCTCTGCATCCGCATCATCCGCTACGCATCCGCCCCTTCCGTTGCTTGTCCGCTTTGCTGTGCTCCCCCGGAAGCCCTGCGGACGTGCCATCCGCTTCCATGCGCTTGGCTTCCGTTGAGCATCCACTTAACATCCTGGCTATGTCCTCTCCCTGTCCGTTCCTTTCCGTTGTTGTCTGCTCTGTTTATGCAAAATTGGGGCATTTTTGAGAGCAGATAACAACAGATGGAACATTTTCTCGTCTGCTGCGTCCTTTTTACATACGTTTTGCATCCGTTGGCCGATGTGACCTGGCCTTAAGAGTGTGAACAGGATTCTTGGAAATTTTTGGATTTTTCTTGGATTTTGGAAGATTTTGGATCTTGGAAATTCTTGGATTTTTCAAACTTGAAAAGTAGAGTTGAACTTTCTTTGCTTCAGGTCTGGGATTCCCTGTCATTCCTGTTGTAAATTATTTCTTTAGAATATCAGTTTACTGCAAAAGGCAACACATACATACACACAAAGAGGAAAAGGCAGATCTATTATAACTTTTATAAAACAAAATAATATTAGGATTGGAAAATTATTGTAATAGTGAGTTTTACAACTAAGAGCCTTGCCCTTCAAAGATAGCTACAAATCAGGCTATTATTGAACTCTTCAATCACAATTACAAAATTCTGCATTCACATTTTTCTTGGGAAGAAGTGAGAGAAGTTGATGGTTGAAACAGAACCTCTATTGCAATATATATACTGGGTCACTGATAAAAAAAAAATTACACAAATACACACACAATCATTTGACCAAAAATGACAATTAACACACAAACACACACATATTCTGTTGAATTGTCATTTTTTGTCATGTTTATCATTCAAATTTGATCACATTCTGTTCAAAAGATGCTTGTATGGTAGATATGTAATGTTTATTACAGCCCAAAGAGCTAAATACACTGCTACATAGAGTTATATATTGCGATGCAATCCCAATGGGAAAATGGTTTACTGGTCAATTTTGGGGTTTTGGAAGCCCTGATATTGTAGTGGTTAGAATGCAGTATTGCATGCTAACTCTTCCCACAGCCAGGAGCTCAATCCTGACCAGCTCAAGGTGGATTTCCATGCTTCAGAGATCAGTAAAACGAGGATCCATATTGTTGAGGGAAATATGCAGACTCTGTAAATTGCTTAGGGCATGCAATAAAGCACTATGCAGCAGCATATAAGTCTAAATGCTACTGGTATTCTCTTTATTCCATTTCACAATGTGAACCTGAAGCTGAAGACATTCCACACTTCCCAAGCTTAAGTTTTAAGATACCTCCACTATGAAATTACAGGCTAATAGTATGGGCTAAATTCCGACAAAGTCAATATAAAGAGCCTACCATTTTCAATGTGTGATTTTATTCCTGAATAAGTGCTCAGTCTCACTTCTTTACATCTTATAATTTTTTGCATGTACAGGCTTTTCTCACTTAACCACTGATCTCTGACATCAAGAGATCTGACATCAAGCTGTGACATCACTCACTGATCTCTGACATCAAGCTGTGAAAAGAAGCTGTACCTTATGACCTTCAGGAGGGTTTTTCTGGCACCGAAAGATGAATCTGGTCCTATAAACCTTCTTGTATGATCTTTTTTTATTTACTAAATGTTAAATCAAATAACTCAGCAGGCAGAGATTGGAGTCCTTTGATTGCCCAACATTTTCATTCTTGAGTCCTGTCAAAATCTTATGTAGTGGTTGACCTTTCAGTTACTAAGAGGTGTACTTAACCATATATCACGGGGGGGGGGGGGGNGGGGGGGGGGGGGGAGAGAATAAAAGATTATGATAAGCAAAATGATGTTGCAAAAGGGTGGGCATCTCTGAGGGTTGGTGTTTTTTTCAGTTTTTTTTTTAATTTGCTGGGGGAGAACTGAATAACTGTTTCAGAACAAAGACCAAATTATCCAACTATCCATCAACAGGGCATAAATTGCAATTTTATTAAGCTATACAAAAGACCAGAGCCAATCAGTCTATAAAAATAGGGAATGAAGTCCCTGGATAGGCCCTTAAAATATGCATGTAATTTAAGAGACCAAAGGTAGGAAGGTAAAGTCACAGTATTACAACAATGATGTCTTATTGGGAATACAAAGAACTATGTCTTAGAGAAAGGTTACTTGTTAAAATAAAGCTATGGTTTATTTCATCTTCTGTATTATGTCTCTTTAGCCTTGTGTCCCAGAATTACCCCTACTTCAAAATATCCCCTTTCCCATCCTTTGCTTACCATGCAATTTTTTGAGTGTTCTTAGCAATTTTATGTGTTCTGGAAATGTTGAATATGTATAAGTTTGCAGTTAACTTAGCCTAGATAATGCCATTTTTTAACTCATATGTCATATGTACAGGTGAATTCTCAGGTTATTTGTTTTTTAAAACAATACAAGCACACTTTGGAGACTACAACAAGGTACCAAACTGACTGTTCAGTGGTCAAATAAAATTCAGTAATACAATCCAAGAAAGCTGTAAGAGGTTACACATAATTCTAAGATTATTTTACCGATTTAAAGTGAAAGACCCCCCCCCCAAAAAAAAACAATGGTAGTAATAAATAAATAAAACACCAAAAGAAGGAATATAATGAAAACAGTTTGGAGAAAATGATCTACTACATCTGAAATTATCCCTTTAAAGAAAAAACTAGGTCCCAGACTTCCAATGAAGAGAGTATTAGAACATGAAACAAACAATGTCCTTTTTCTGGCTAATCTGTCATTCCAGGAGTCTCCAAATTTGGCATCTTTAAAACTTGTGGACTTTAACTCCAGAATTGCCCATCCAGCATGATTAGCTGAGAGATTCTGGGAGGTGAAGTCCACAAATCTTAAAATTGCTAAGTTTGGAGACTCCTGTCTTATGAAGCTGTTCAGAAGTGGACATTTGAAAAGCTACATATTTGTTTGCTTGTTTTTTATTTTATGGGTTATGTTTTTACAATTATTGGGTTTTATTGGTGAGAACCATCCAGCACTGTGTTTAAGATAGACATATCTGTTGTTGTTTTAAACACGTAGTCATGTCTGACTCTTGACAACTTTATAGGCACATTCTCTCAGTGCTATGATGTTAAGCACAACTTCTTTCAACTGTTGGATGTTCAACTTTGTATCAGGTTTATGTTGTCAAGCCAGAGTGCTCTCTGCTTGCCCTTCTTCTTCTTCTTGATCCACTAAGGTGGAGACACAAATCTTTAAATAAATAAATAAATAAATATGAATTACACTAAAGGAAGCAATGGAGTAAAACCTGAGCAAATATTTTAGTTGTGGATCCCAAGCAATTTCTCTTTGTAGGGGATATGATTAAACTTTCTGAGCCACAGTGATTAAAGTGCAATTTGGCAGTTCGAAGTTCAAGGTTGACTCAGCCTTCCATCCTTCCGAGGTAAGTAAAATGAGGACCCAGATTGTTGGGGGCAATATAGTGGCTCAGTAAACCACTTAGAGAGGACTGTAAGGCACTGTAAAGCAGCATATAAGTCTATTGCTATTCTGTCTGTCAGCATAGATGAAAAGTAATTAAATCTTGCCAGTATAAATGCTGTTCTGCATATGACAGAAATGAAGTTATGGAAAGAATTGTGCAAACCAAAAAAGAATGTGAAAGAGGTCCTTCAACCAATAAGAGAAGAATTGGGTCCAATCATTGTGAGCATTTAAATCAAAAAGTGCTTGTTTAACTACTTAGAATAGAGTAGAGGGACCAGAGAAAGAAAAATCTTTAGCAATGCTTTTTTTCTTTCCCCAAGAGAAAATAGAGTAGCTAGAAAAAGTACATTTGCCCCCAAATGATTGTGTTTACCAGTGCTTCAGGTAACAAATTCTCAAATGAGCTACCATAGAAGGGCTCCCAAACATGGCCAAATTTGGTAAAATAGGAACAACATAATAAAATTCATAATAAAATAATAATAATAGTATATTGGAATATCTGCAAGAAATACCCTTTGCTTGCAAGCAAAAACTGGTTGTACCACAAAAATAGGCAAAGAATAAATCCTCAAAAAACTTCAACATTGTATTCTATCAGCTGGGACTTTGATATTTCCACTATAGCTAGGGTATTTAATTATTGCATTGGCAGCCTCTTGGTCCCATGTTATGAATGAGATATTCAAGGAGATAAGGGCTGAAAGTGGATACCTAGATATTGAAAGGTCTGAACCTCACCTGGCAAGTCTCAGAGAGTTAATTTATGCTGACAGTGTCCCTAAGTAAAAAGCAGCATCTTTATCAATCCTTCAGTAAAGAAATATTCAGTATTCAGTTAATACATGCTGCCTGCATCAAAGGGTTATTTGGGATAAAGAGAGAAACAAGTTCAGTATGAAAAGCATAAGAAAGTGAAGCATAGGAACAGAAAGATACAGTACCACAATTTGATGAGGGAGAGAATGCCATTTCTGCTTCTGTAAGCTTGAATAATGTCACTGATGTTAACATTAAACAGAAAAAGGATAAGAATGCAGTCTTGTTGAATATTTTGGGGGGATTTAGAATGGAAGGAATAACAGTATGATACCACATTGCCCAATCAATCATAATTCTTCTTTACCTTTCGGTTGCCAAACTTTTTTATTGTATAAAGTGCTTTGGTCAGAAAATTTGCAATAATAAAGTTTGGCAACAAGAATGTAATGATAAGGATTTCATGGTGTAAATGAAATAGAAGTATGAAGGAGAAGAGAGAAATAAGTACTTTTAAAGTCTATTGGAGAAAAGTCAATGAGTTATGTTTTAAACCTGAATTGTAAGCCTTTTAATGAACAAAGATCCATTTGGGATAGAAAAAATCATATGACATTATAAGCATAAAATGTTACCTAATCAGGAATATATCTCCAGTTCTTTTTACAAATTTTATATATAATATATTGTTTTCAAGTGTAAAAAACTGTACCAAGTATGTGTAGGAATTGAGATAAATTCAAAGTTATCTTGATGTGTGCCTTTCCTTAAACAATTAAGGAAATATCACTATAGCAAATATATACGGAAACAGGTTGAAATCTCTCAGAAACTGGACAAATATTGAGGAAACAAAAGTCATTAGTTTCACAAGTCAGAATAGACCTTTATAAATGTCCAGCCCTGCTACTCCACCTTGCTAAGAGATGAAATAAAAGACAACAATGGCAGAACTTATGCAGGGTTGTTCTTCTTGTTACTGACAGTAAATATTAATGACTCAAAGAAGCAAATCCTCCTCTAAGTGATATGTTTGCCATAATTAATAGAGTAGAGTGTGGATGTCTGATTATATTCTCAAAAATCACTTGCACATCAAACTGTGCCATAATATTTAGGGCACTTTTAGTGACGTTGTTTCTGTTGCTATTTTTTCTCATTTATCTTGCTCACAGTAAGTCAATGTGAAGCCATTCATTTTCCGAAGCCTTCCAAAAGAGGCAACAGATCCTGAACCAGCGGGTGATGCATTGCATTCACAGATGTGTCAGTCACATTCAAGGCACAAAACTAGCACCTCTAGTTGGAACTCTGTAGCAAAGGGAAACAAATAACACAAGCCAGCCAGCAACAATTTTATTACTGTGGTGTTTATTACATTTTCCCTTTCTTTTCCGGAAGGACCACTGATGAAGATTCTAGGGCTCTGTTGTGTAACACTAATTAGCAAACATCAAGAAGCAAATCCTAAATAAATACAGGACAGAACCTCTTAAGAACTGTTGATCCATCTTTTGAACACAAAAAGAATAAATGTCCACTTCATAAAATGCATGCTGCCTGTACATATCGATGATTTCTCATCACCAATAATGCAAAGTACATGTCATTTTAGTAGGAAAAAACTGTATCCTTCAGGACAGAATGCAATACGAGAAGGAGGAAACAACAAAGGAATATCAGGAAGTAGAAAATCAGACTGGTTGCTAAGGGAAGCTAAAAGATATTCTCCTTAAAAAGAGTTATCTTGAAGCATGAGATCAAGGAGTAATTCTTTATTCAAAGTAAGGCTATTTGAAAATGGTCAGAAATGTTATTTTGTGCCACTTTTAAATGTCTTCATCATAAGAACTGACATTTAAGATGATGATGATGATACAAATTGTAATGTACATAGTGTGTATTTAATCCCATGTATTATGCATGTGTACACACCAATTTGGATCCAGGCTAGTTATGCATAAAACCCTAACCCAACCCCTCACATCCTGGACATAAACTTCAATTCCTACCCTCAAAATTATGCTATAGAGCACTGCACATGAAAACAACTAGACACAATGACAGGTTTTGCCAGAATGCCATCACTCGGCTAAACAAATAATTCCCTCAACACTGTTCAACTATTTATTTCTGCATTACTATTCCTATTAATCTTCTCATTGTTCCTATCACTCATCTCCTCCCACTTGTGACTGTGTGACTGTAACTTTGTTGCTTGTATCCTTATGATTTATACTGACTGTTTCCTAGTGTGATTTGATTGCTTATTTGTACCCTTACGTTTTGTAACTTATGATTCTTGAAGAATGTATCTTTTCTTTTTATGTACACTGAGAGGTCTCAGTGTACATAAAAGACAAATTCCTTGTGTGTCCAATCACACCTGGCCAGTAAAGAATTCATTCATTCAAAATAAAGATACTGAAATCAATAAGATTTTAACCATGATCATCAAAGTTTATTAGTTTCATTTATATATTGCTAGATTCACAACAGTAATTGCAGAATGCCATGATAAAAATTCAAAAGTGCACCAAAAATATACCCATTAATAAAAAAACATTTTCATTTTCATTTAGACCATATATGTGAGTTTGATGTAGTAGTTAAGCACTAGGCACAGGAAAGCAGAGGCCATGAATTCTAATTCCCTCTTAGGCATGAAGCCAGGCTGGGTGACATTGGGCCAAATGCTTTCTCTCAGCCCTACAAAGGGGGACACAATGGCAAGCTACTTCTGAAAATGTTGCCAAGAAAACTGCAGTGACTTGTGCAGGCTATTGCCAGGAGACAACACTGACTCAAAGCACACACACCTCGAAAAACCCCTGCACATGACTTATTACTTGTACCTAACCATGGTATAAATACACCCTAGGAAACCTGCAAGTCTACATGACATTGCGTTGTCTTGTCTCTATCCTACCTGTGAAAAATAATTATATTGTTCTTGGTTGCAACATTATTAAAGAAACATTTTCCTTCTTCCACGTCCTCTCAAAGGCAGCCTCAAGATGTACAATGGATTTTATTAACCTTCACCTCGGACAGAAGTCGGATAACTGTAGTGGCTTGAAAGAGATAGTAGAGGCAGAAATCAGTAAGACTTTCATCTGACTAAGTATTTTCATCTGACTCAGTATGGATAGAAGGCACCAGTGGTGATATTGTACCAGTTTGGCCCAGTTCTGCCAAGCTGGTAGCGGTGATGAGCAGTGGAGACTGAACTGGTTCTCTCCACCACTCTGCTTGTTGGGCCCATCTACTCGCCAGGCTCCCATACTCACCTTTATTCCCTGCTTTTGAAGTGCAGCTGCTTTTCACAGCACAGCAGAATGCCACATGGCAGCTGCTGAAGCAACTGGGAGAGTGCAGGAGGCTTGCAGGAGGTGAGCTGCAACACGTCTGCGCCTGTGCAAATGCCTCTGGCCTGCACAAAGTATATGTTTGGCGCATGCATACAAAGTGTGTGCACATGCACAAAGCGTGCCCACTAAGTCATGCCTACTGAACCAGTGGTAAAACTTTTTGAATCCCATCACTGGAAGGCACTTCTTATTAGCAATGCAGAAAAGCCCTGAGTTTACATGGAGCCCACTTCCTCTCACAAAATATGCATCAATAACGTATTGGTCCCTTCCCCCACTCTTTTTTTTTACTTGAGGTCTTTTTTAGAAAATTAGGGAGAAGTGAGAGAATAGGGGCTAAATTGTAATTGGCATGTCCAAATGTAAAATAGACTATATGAATTAGAGTTTGCAAAGATCAAATCTCATAAATACTCTCATGAAAAAGAGAGTTACTGAGCAAAATAGAATGCTGTGAAGCTGGGGAGGGAAAGGGTTTTTTTAAAAAATCCTGCAAAAACTAGAGACAAATTTTATTTAATTTTGCCTTTATGCATAAATCTGATATTTCAAAGTTTCAAAATGTATATTTTAATATGCACCTATTTTTATTGCAAATGTGTAATTACAATTCCAATTTAATATGCTTAAACAATGAAGATCAGGGTAAAATTATTGGGGGGGAAATGAAATCTATTGGAAAGACTCTCCAACAATTCTTAAGACCTTGAATTCTTAATAACCTTAAACTCCTAAAAATAGAAAGTAGCAGAGGAGGGGAAAAAACATATGAAATGAACTTGAGAAAAGCACATCAAACTTTCCTAAAACACCTTGTCTCTTCAGCTTCAGACTCCACACTAAACAGAAGTGACATATTTGGCACTGAACTTCCAGACCAGATTGATTTGAACATCCTAAAAGGGCTGGCTTGATTTTCTCATGTTGATTAGATTCTGTTTGTACTTGGAGAAAAAAATTTGTAAATAGTGGCAAGTCCAAAATGGGAATTGAAAAGTTGAACTGCCTATATCGGTTGAAGCATTTCACTCATAATTAGTAACTCAAATTGTGCATTTTCTCAGAATAGGCTAGTATTGGTAGTAATACATATTTTATTTATTACTTTTGGGTCTCATATTTCATCCTTAATGTTGTGGATCTTAATTTCTAGACAGAACAATGTATTGTTTAAACTTGCTTTAATCTCAATGGGAATCATTTTCATATATATAGTAGCAATGTGGAACGTTTAACTTTATGAAATATAATACAGACCTGTCACATCTGGTGATAAACTGTTTCAACTTCTCCCCTCAAGATGCTGCTATTATGCATTTCATGCCAGAAAAATAGACATAAAGTTTCTTCCCCCATGCCATCACTCTGCTAAACATCTAACTCCCACAGTGTCTTATGCCTAAATATATTTATCCATGTAGTAGGCTGCATTGCTATTATCCTTCTCATCTTTTCCTCTTTCTCATCTTCCATCTTTCTCACCTCTCATCTTTCCTACTACCTTCACCTATTGATATATTATGATATATCAATTGTTGTTGATTTATGATTGTATCTTATGATTTATGATCTGTGACTTATCACTTTGTTTTTGTATGTATACTCAGAATTTATGCATACTGAGAGACAAATTCCTTGTGTATCCAATCGCACAATACATTGTTATTGTATAATACAATAATAATACATTATTATTATTGTATTATTGTATAATAATACATTAATATTATTGTATAATACAATAATATTGGTATTGTTTACAATAACAATAAAGTCATTGTGTTGTATTCTATATTCTGTTCTGTATTCTATACTTTATTGTATTCTATTCTATTCTATTCTACATTCTATTCTATTCTATTCTTCAAAAAGCACACCCTGATA
Source organism: Laticauda laticaudata (assembly GCA_004320025.1). NCBI lineage: Eukaryota > Metazoa > Chordata > Lepidosauria > Squamata > Elapidae > Laticauda > Laticauda laticaudata. The sequence continues at coordinate 9,450 of BHFT01020020.1, read as the reverse complement.
AATATTTAAAATATTTAAAAAATACAGATGCAGAGCCTTGCAGCTGTTGTAAACAGCATCCAGACAATTGGTTTCTAATAGTTATTTTGACTGACCATGATTATTTTGATCATGTAAGTTAAGTATGTGAAGCTTTACAGTTCTTATATGCAGAATCCTACAAAGGAAACTTTCCCCCCTCATAAATATAGGTGTGCAAAGATTAAAACCTATTTAAAAAAACTATTGTTCAGATCAAGATGTGCAACACTTAACAAGACAAAGATGGACTGGGACCTGGATAGAGTTTAATTTAACATTCATATTTCATGCAATAAAAAATAATGGAGCTCAGAGACACTTTGAAGTCTGATCGGAGGCTCAGTGATGATACAGTCCAGAGTTACAGACTGGGCATCCTCTTCAGACAAAGTTTGAACACACTCAAAAGTTCTTACCTTGAAGGACAAATCTGAAACATGATAATCTGCAGTGTGTGTAAAAGAATGAGTAAACTGAGCTCTCTGAACTGAATGCTTTGTTGTGGTCTCCAGAGTCTATCCAACTCCAATTGTTGAAAATCAGCAACATGGTTTCCTGCTATTTTTGGGACAGGAAATGCATTAAAAAAGTTGTCACCCTAAAATAAACTTAACTTAAAAAAACAAGAGCAAATTGATCTTTTCACCTTCCTTTTAAAGGAAAACATTGAAAAACCAGGTTTTACTTATTTTACCTCTCAAAGAACATTAAGAGTGACAAATCTTCAAAAGTTATCTGCAACTTCCGTACCAGTAGTCTAAAGGATTAGTTGCTGCTGAAAAATCACAAACAGAACTGTCATTTTGCCTTATCTTATTCACATGCTGAGTATATTCCATATTCACACATTCCGTTACTATTTGCTGATGCTGAGAATTCAAGAAATAAATATTTGTGTAATAACTAGGCCAACTCTGCACAGGCAAACTAAAGCTGACATCAGAACAATTGATACTTGATACTAATTGGACAATGTTACTATTTTCATTTCCAAGAAGGTTCACACTTCATTTCATTTTCATTGCAGGAAGATTCATATTTTCCTTTTGTCCTCAATGGCTGACCTATTATATTTGAACAGAATAGTAAAACCATTTTGTAAATGCAGTGTGAGAATCCTGCAATTGAGGTATAAGAAAAGTAAGGATGTTTAATTCAAGGCACACCTTTTTTCAGAAGTTTTACTCAAGCATTAAACATGTTTTTTTGTGTATGTATGAAAAAGGGACAAAACATATTATGGTTTAAACATAAGAGAGGTCTTATGAGGCCATATCCTATACCAAGAGTAAAAAAAATTAGTTGCAATTATGAATTGCCAGAAATAAATGTTATATTTATATTTGTACTCCACGTTATATAATCGCTTGGAGAACAGATTGTAGTTCTGCATATCACAAAATAACCAATGTGAAAATTAATAAAAGTAACAGGAGATATCATTTTTTAAAGGACATTGTAACAATCTTAATTAAATTAGGCCCGGTCCCATTGGCCGACGGACGCAAAACATATGCATAAAGGACACAGCGGACGAGCAAAATTTTGGGGTGGCTCCATCCATTGTCATCTGCTCCAAAAAGTGGTGACAGTTGGTTAAATGTGCTATAAACAGAATGGAAAAAGAACGAAAAAGAACGGACGATGGTTATAGTATGTAGGCGGGGATGAAAAAATATTAAACGCGATTGTTCATAGAAAGCCTCCTAGCGGCAATGAAAGCAGATGGAAAGGGGATTGCACTCCGAAGGGGTTCCGGGGGAGAATTTTGAAGTGGACGCATAGCGATGTGATGACACCAGAAGCGGATGCATCACGTACCGATCCTCAATAAGAAAGAAAGAGGATGCCTCACGGTATGTATAGTCGGATGCAAAACATTCACTGCGCATCTTTCTATTTCCATGGCTTTTACTAACGATGTATAGACGTTTCCATGTACCTTTTCTTTCTCCTCCTCTTTCTGTTTCTTCAGCTGCAGCGGCATGTGAGTTGAGAGGATGGCCCAGAGGAATGCAGAGAGGAATAGCGAAGCTTCTGTAAACATGGATAATAAACGGACATAGAAGTGTTTTGTTTCTTGTATGTCACGGATTTACACTTGTACACGTGGAAAGTTCATCCGTTACACAAGTTTTTGTGCAGTCAAAACTTTCTTCACCGGATGAAAATCGCTCAAGACGTGCGTATGGGCGAGATGTCGCGGGACAGATATCCTACGAGCGTATGGACAAGATACCATATGCAGATGCAGTTCGCGTTTTCCAACGGATGGCAAGCTTTTTTTAACATTTTACATCCTCTTTGCATCTATAAATGCAGTGGGACCGGGCCTTATTATGGAAAAGATGAGGGAATTGTGCTGATATTTAGTATCAATGTCAGGGGCTTTTACACTGCTTTAGCCAATATCTGGGATTTAGAACCAATCCTGGCTTTTCTTCCAATCTTTAAAATGGTTTATTCTGCTGTCTTAATCACTTAATGCCAGATATTGCCAGAGCTCCAGATTTTGCTGATTTAGCCTCTAGAGGATAATTTGACCTGTTCTTGATATGTTGATATGATGGCTTTTATTACTTTCTCAGCCAGCAGGTGTCTCTTTTTCTTCCTTTAACTAAGTAATTCCTAATAATCTGTGTTGGTAAATGCATACTGAGACTGGGATTTCTTAAATATCTTTGTTATTATTAACCTCTTTGTGAATTGCCTTTGACAAGTGCTTTTATTGTTCAGGAAAGCAAAATTCCAAATTAAGGGAGAGGAAAATTCTGCTGTTATACGAAATTGGTTTGCAGCAATTCAGGTTACAGTAAAAGTATACAGCCATTTATAAGGTTTAACCACCAATTTTCAAGATAGAGAAATACTTTATAGATGGAACTTCTCAGGAGAGATAAGTATTAGTTGTGTGCTAATCCTGATTATTTTTGTCTTGATAAACTACTATATTGCAGTTTTGTAAATAAGTTGTTTCACAGCAGGTGTCTGAGCTTGATTACTTTTGAAAAAGGTCATTAGGGACAGACCTTATTAATCTTTGAGTAAAACCAATGAAAGATATGAAAGCTAAAGGAGTAGACTGGTAAAATAAATAAATAAAAAAACTTCCAGAAGAGCGATAAAACATAGCTATGAAAGTAACATAGCTGCCAAAATCACCTCATAGGGAAGATGGGTGGCATAAAACTTTAATAAATAAAATAAAAAGACATTTCCATGCAGTCACCAATAGGAAAGGTCAGTTTGAGGGGGTGGAAACCTGCAATGAAGTTTTGACCTCATCCCTCATATCTTCAGATGTTTATTTATTTGGTTAAGTAAAAAGTGATGATTACCTATAGGAGGGCTAATGTGTCTATTTTATTTCTTACTTTACAAAAAAAAATGTGGACAGTAATTATATTACTTTTATTTGGCACTGAAATCATATGTTCCACAGTTCTGGAGACCCACAAAACAGATTCATGGATTTGTATGCTTTGCATCAGACCTGTGGTAGGAGATAAAGGTAAAATAATTCTGAGTGTAATAATTCATTCCCCTTCCATAAACCTTGATCTCAGAAAGAAGAAAGTCAAATCAAAGTGATCTGAAGAGTCATGGCCATTCTGATACCACTGCTTCAAAATAGTTTTTAGCTCTTTATCCATGAAAATTCATATAGAATATGTTTGGATGTCTTGTTGTCATGCAAAGTAGCCCAAATATATATTTATTAACAATACCAAACATGCAAATTACCCCCAAATGCCTCTTTTAAAGTCTTAAAAAGACTTTTAAGGTCATATGAATCCTTTCATTCTGCTTCAGTCACTGTAATAACTTGCTTATTTTCTTTGGATATATTTAAGTGCAGTTGGGAATTAGTATCCCATTTCTACTGAAGTCACAATAGCTAACCTAAGGGAGTCATCTCTGATCAAGAATTAAACATTTGCCTTCCTTATATATTTTAAAAGCTAAGTAGTGTAAACTGAGTATTAATGGGAAGAAATCATTTATGATTCTAAAATAATTGGCCATAAGTGAAAGGCAGGTCAAATTATGCAGTGCATTATAACCAATTCACTACATAATTTAAGGAACAAAAAAGTAGTATGCTTTTTACGGCTTTGTTCAAGTGGATGAATAACATTTTTTAAAGTTTATACAGTCTTTGGAGCTTCCTAAAATTATGAATAATTGATGAATGATATTGTTACTGTTTCTCAGATAAAATTATTTTATTAGAAACTTCCATTAAAAAAGGCAATAGTTTTCATGAATACCATGCATTTTTCTCTTCACATTTCTGCATAACGAAATCTGTTTCAACAGATTTACCTGGAACATGTCATTTTTGCCCAGTCTTCCATAACTTTGTGACAGATGACATATCCAACTTATTACGATGATCGGCTGAGCTTTACTACTTCTTCTTCTTCTTCTTCTTCTTCTTCTTCTTCTTCTTCTTCTTCTTCTTCTTCTTCTTCTTCTCTTCTTTCTCCTCCTCCTCCTCCTCCTCCTCCTCCTCCTTCTTCTTCTTTTTAATAAGACCAAGATATTAGTATTATTGCCTTCAGGTCAGATTTGGCTCCTGGTGACTCCATACAGTTTGAGGGAGTGATATTTTTGTAAATGGTTTTGCCATTGCCATCTTTCTAGGACTGAGAGTGTGTGACTGGCTCCAAGTAATGCAGTTTGCTTCATGCCTAGGGTAAGACTGGAACTCATGGTCTCCTAGATTCTAGNTCTAGGACTGAGAGTGTGTGACTGGCTCCAAGTTATGCAGTTTGCTTCATGCCTAGGGTAAGACTGGAACTCATGGTCTCCTAGATTCTAGCCTTCTAGTCTTTAAACCAGGGGTCCCAAACTTGACAACTTTAGGATTTGTGGACTTCAATTTCCAGAATTCCTCAGCCAGCCGTGCTGAGGAATTATCTTTTAAGATATTACTTTATTATTTTAAATAATGTTGGGTAACATTTGGCTAGCTCTGGGTCCTTTTTAAACCATTTAAAACCATTTCATGATACAGAATTAATAATTGAAACAAAACCTTTGTTATCCAAAAATATCATCTTTACATTTCTTTTATGTGGTTCAGTGAAGATGCATTATATATCCTGCTCCACTTCTATTACACCCTGCTCAAGTGGGTGTAACATAATGCAATCATTTCTGATTTTATACTCACAACAACTAGCCTTTGAAGTCAGTTGAATCAAGAAATATTATTTGGCTTAAAGTCACCCTGCTAGCTTGTAAAGCTACAAATGAACTTGCAACTTCCTAGGCATAATCCAGCATCTTCAATCACTACATTACCTGGCTTCATATATAATTCAATTATATATTTTATAAGACATCAGCATTATTCTAAAACAAAATTAGAAAGCAAATGGAGGCATAAGCACAGATCCTTCCATCCCCAATCAGAGAAAATGGATTTTAGTAAGAATATAATACAAATGATTCAGTGGTGGAATTCAATTTTACTACCGGTTCTGTGGGTGTGGCTTGGTGGGCGTGGCAGGGGAAGGACACTGTAAAAGCTCCAGTCAGAGGTGATCTTTGCTGGTTCTTCAAACTACTCAAAATTTCTGCTGGTCAGAACCTGCTGAATATACCTCTGTGTCACGATTCCAGCAGTTACTCTAATTAAATCATGAGCCTCAAGCCACACTCCCAAAACTTCAAAGGATTTATTAGAAGCTAACACGTAGGCATTTGCCTGGGTGTAGCTGACTCTGAGATACAAAATTCACTGTCATCTTTGATCCTGCTTTTCCCTCCATCCCTCTGGGTGTATCATCCAATAAAAAACGTTCATAGAGGTTTTCAAGAGTCATCAATCATGCTCTCCAGTTAGATTTTTGCGTGGCAGAAGCTTCAGTCATGTGAAGAAAATATGAAGAAAATTTTCTTCAGTCTCTGAAGAAAATATGAATGGAATGCACTTTCGATTCCACACTGCTTCCTGCTCTTTGAAACTCCCCCCCCCCCTTTCTGTTGTCAACTNCTCTTTGAAACTCCCCCCCCCCTTTTTTTTTGTTGACAACTATAAAATGTGTATACAAAATGTTTTATGAGTTGACACTCTGAATTGTTTCCTATTTGAATCAGTGCCTTTGTGGTTAAAAAAAGAAAAGAAAAGATACATTGCAAATCCAGATCTCTTTCTTGGCTATGTGTTTAAAATTACATCAAGTTTACTTTGATAAGTGGAATCCTCCTTGTTGGGAAAACTGGATAGAGAGGATAGGGCAATAGTTCACTGGTACAGCAAAGGCTTTATACAGTTCATTTAGTGATTGTTCAAAGTTACAATGGGACTGAAAATTTTCATATGCAGCCTCTCTATGGTCATGTGCTTTACATTTGGAAACTTTATAACTGATTTATGATGGTTGCAGTGTCCCAGAATTATGCAATTCTTTTTGCGACCTTATGACAAGCAAAGTCAATGGGGAAACCAGATTCGCTTAACAACCATGTTACTAATTTAAGAACTTAACCAATTTCTCACTTAGCAACCGACATTTTGGGCTAAATTGTGGTCATAAGTTGAGAACTACCTGTATTAAGACCATCCCAGGAGAAAGTGGTAAATGGGAAAAACCAGCTGGAGTATCTGCATTAAAGGAAGACAGTATCTTCCTTAGCACCCCTCAGTCTCTTTCTTTTCCTCTACTGAAGATTTTTTTTAAAGAAAGAAATAATGAATGTAAAATAGCCAGCTGCTTTCCTCACCATCTTTATTGTCAAAATAGTTCTGGACCTACATAGGCTCTAAAACAAGGGGTCTTCAAACTTGACAGCTTTAAGGCTTTTGGACTTCAACTCCCAGAATTCCTCCTTCAGTCAGGTTAGCTCAGGAATTTTGGGAGTTGAAGTCCACAAGTCTTAAACTTGCTAAGTTTGAAGGCTCTTCATCTAAAGCATGAGGTGTTGACAATTTTCACAATGAAAAATAAAATTAGCAACATGGTCACAAATCCCAGGATTTAACTTAGAATGTTGAATGTAATCCTGTGTGAGTAGAATTTTAAGAACTTTCAAATCTCAGTTCCTACTTTCTTCTCAACTCTTTGGGATTCCTTCAAATGTTCTCTGCAAAGAATTTCTGGAAAGAATTCAAGGATGTTGAGAATAATTGCAGAAGAAAAGAGAAATCAAAGGCCATACTTTCATTCCCAGATTTGGAAGAGGCCTTCAGTCAATGAACATCTATGTCAGGGGTCTTCAAACTTGACAGCTTTAAGGCTTGTGGACTTCAACTCCCAGAATTCATCCTCCAGTCATGTTAGCTCAGGAATTCTGGGATTTGAAGTCCACAAGTCTTAAACTTGCTAAATTTGAAGACCCTTGGTCTATGTCCTATGAATGGAAGCCTACCTTGGATCTCCTACTCCTCATGGAAGCTTTGATAGAATCATGGTCCACTCATGCAGTATCTTCTTCTGTGGATGGAACAATAGCTTTAAGCCATCCTGCTCTTCTTGCCTTTAGAGAATCCCACTGAATCTGTCTGAAGCATGTATCTTCTGGCTTCTTTTAGTGCATTCAGCCTCCTAATGGAAAACAGATCACAGCAGTAAACCATCCAAATGGTTTCACTAAGATCTAATGAAAAACACTGAAATTTCCAGAGACAAGCCACTGGTTGAGGATGAATGTTATAACTCAGCTAACTCTAATTAGCTCAATTTGTGATTCAGCTGCAAAAGGTTGAATTATTTTCTCATACATATACATCTCAAATAAGTAAGCAGCAGCAACCTCTTCCTGAATCAGTGAAAGCAGAGAAAGGAAGAGCAAAAGTTATTCTTAATAAGCCCCTATTAGAGCACTGCTTAAGCATAGATCCTGTATTTATTGGTGCTTTATCCTTTTAGAATTTTTACCTATTAGATCTGTCAGGTCATAGAAAGACTCAAAGTGTATTTGCAGGGGTAATTGTAGCAGGCACAATTCAATTATCTTTAAATGCTTCTCTAATTGTATTTATTTATTTATTTATATATTTAGTTTATTTGTTAGTTTTGTGGAAGCTTCTGCTGCAAAGGGTTTATTGAAAAAACAGAAGAGATCCCATAATCATGCTCTTTCAAGCAGAAGAAATATAAATATTAGAACTGTTTTCCCTTATGAAAGAAGTGTTTTGGGTGAGTGGACAAGTGAGAAGATTTAGCCAAAGTAAACCTGATGATGACTGCTATTAAAAAGGACCCCGAGGAACTGGAAAGAGTGCAAAAGAAAGCCCAAAGATGGTAAGAAGTTTAGAAGCTTATTCCGATTAAGAGCAATTGAAGAAACCTGATATGTTTAGTCTAAGGAAGAGAAGGCTAAGGGGAGACATGGTCGAAGTCTTCCAATGCATGAAGGGAAGTCACAGAGCAGAGACTGTGAATTAATTCTCCATTGCACCCTAGGACAAGATGGGTGCAGACTTAACAGTGAATACTTTTTCTACTGTAAGATCTATTAAGCAGTAGGAAAGGATGGCTTTCTGAAGTTATGGCGCTCAAAATTTTCAAGAATACATAGGTCAGCCATTTGTCTGGGATGTGTACAGACTTCTGTGTGCATATGTTTCTTCTCTTCTGCAGGAACAGCATAGGTTGCCAATTTGTTTCTGGGTGCAATTGAAGGTGCTGGTTGTGATCTTTAAAGCCCTTCATGGCTTGGGTCCAGGTCATCTGAGGGACTGTCTCTTGCTGGTCACATCTATCCAGCCCACTAGATATGGAAGGCAAGGTATGTTGTGGGTCCCATCCCTGAGGGAAATACATCTGGTGGGATCCAGAATAAGGGCCTTTATTGTGGTGGGTCCCTCTCTCTCGAACAACATTCCCCCAGAGATTAGATTAGACTCTAACACTCTTTTGGAAGGTGCTGAAGACATAGTTCTGCCAGCAGGCCTTGGGAACCCAAAGCTGGATGGAGCTTATTAAATGTCTCATATGAATATGTGTTGTCACCGGGTGGGATGGGTGAGTGGCTTCTATTTTATTAATTTATTATTTTATTTTATTTATTATTTTATATGATGTTTTTATATTCATGTAAGACTAGACCATCATCTTAATTGCTACACCACATTAGTTTCTACAGTACAACATTCAAGTCTAGTATGGTTCAAGGAAGTATGCAGAGTTCTCACAAACAGCAGCATAGACTATTCAGACAAGATTCTGCAAAATATCTTTTGCTAAGTGCTTCCGAAAAAATAATAAAAAGAACCGTCTTGTTATATAATCTCCTTGAAGAGATAAAACATCAGTACTAGATAAGACTTTTATATATAAGCTCATTATACATATTCTACTGCAAACAGAATTTCAATGTTTTTTTACATCATCAATCAGGTTAAGCCCCTGTCACACTGCACCAACAGATGGAAAGAGGATGTAAAACGGAGAAAAACACTTGCCATCTGTTGGT
>BHFT01020019.1:0-19675 GCA_004320025.1 Laticauda laticaudata | reverse complement strand
CTGAGGATGGCTTCCTATTTTTACACTTTAACCATTCCCAAGTATAGAAGAGCTTTCTCCCTAGCTCACTTTAATGTTTTGCCCTCAGCACTACTGGATGGGCGATTTAAGAGGCTCCCAATTAATGAGTGGCTATGCCTCTGTGACAGAGCTGAGGTTGAAACTGTGGAACATGTCCTTTTATACTGCCCTATGTTTAACATAGGCAGATCTAAGTTACTGTCTCTCCTTGAAACAGACCTTTCTAGACCAATGTTATTTGTAATTTGTTCTTATATTGTCTAGGGGTTGGCTGCTCAAATATCACTTCTTTGGTTTCCAATTTTTTTTTTTAAGAGCTGTAACCATCAGAGGAGAACGCTGTAATTATCCTTAGTCAAGTTTTTGGTGACCAATTGTTCATGATTAATTTTCCCATGTTCTTCTTTTATTGTACTTGTGTTTTGGTCTGTGTCCACAAATAAAGTATTATTATTATTATATAAAATACACTTGACAATTCTCTGTTCAGTCCTTGGTGTTCTTGGACTTTGCATTCTGCAGCTCCTCCCATCCACCCATCCATTCTGTTAGGAAAGGGTACTATGAGGTGGAACATGATTTGTTTTGCACTCAGCTTTTGCTAGCTATATGTCCAAATTGTCTCTTAATGCAGGAAGTATTGACTTTAAAGTCTTAATTTATCTCATTTAAATCTTCATATTCTCAAGTTTCTTCTTCCTGTATCTGTTGCCTAGCTTGAATTTAATGAAGTCCTCACCCACTGACAGTGCACTTGATAATGTTCTGTAACTTCTTAAAATATTGTTAGAAGTAAAATAAAGTTCCCTTACTCTATTATATGAGAATCAAAGGCTCATGAACACATTCAACTGTCCACTTGATTAAAAGTCTTTTAGGTCTAATTTATCAAATTATTCCACAAAGCAAGACTAAATATATGTTTCCTACCTATGTGGAAATCATGAGTTCTCAAATAAACAGAAGTTCTTTCCCATCGTTTCTTAATTGTCACTTGCTGCAGATGTCGAACTAATGGAGAAGCAGAATCTAATTTCCTTGTCTGATTCACCATGAAATTAAACTGAACTGACAATTTTTATTTTCACCTGGCAACTTTGCCCCACACTATTTAAGTCTAGTTAATCAAGTACGGTTATCTATTGCATACACTCATCTTTCCTTACCACACCTCTGATTTGCAGTATCCCACATCCTGATCTCCTTCCAACAGCCTGGCCTTGGATTAGATTTGCAGTTTTGTAAGGTGTAAAGGAATGCAAGGACGTAGTTAGCAGAGCTGCCAGAAAATATATCATGTCACAGAATTATTGCTGAGAGATGAAAGTGAAGCTGATGAGGGGAAAGGAGAAATGAAGAGGCTTACATAACTCTCCCCCCCCCAAAAAAAATGCTCAGCTAATAATTTTCTTATCTGTTATAACATGTGAAAGGTGGGTTTCATCTTAATTTATTATGAAAGGCCCTGACCAAGCCAGTTTTCGAGGGCTTTTATACATTAGTCCTTTTTACCTGCTGTTTGCCATCCCCACATGCCAATAGTGCAATATGCTCCATAATTAGCCTCTACATATAATCACAATAGTGTACTGGATTAACACAAAGCTGAATTTAAAAGGATTTGTCAGTTAAAATAGAATAAAACCAGAACAGAAGCACTCAGTCAATGTGGATAAAGGTTAGAAATTCAAGGAGCTGCAGATCAATATATTTGATAGAAGCCAGATTGGAGAATCCAGGTGAATTGTATTGTTTGTCAGATGCTGATTCAATTGGTTAGATAGCACAATGGATAAAGATAAAGACAAAAAGGACTTACTAAAGAACTTCATTAATTTTAATTATCCAAAGTATCAGAAATATTCAGAATTGTGTTGTCTGCTTTCCCAACTTCTGTTAAAATTGTCAACTTTAGACTTAGTTCTTAGAGCAGTAAATTGCAGCAATGAGCAAGTTACATCTTTTTCTTCAAGCAGCATGAACTTGTATACCACCTGCTGTTCAGTCAGGTAAGATCCCAGTAAGATAATTACGGGCATCAAGTTTTACAATATTCTATGTGAACATATATTTTATATTTATTGTCATTGTATGCAGGAATATATGTTAGATATCGCCTTAATATTTAGATGCCTTTACTCTAAAACTTACTTCTTCAGTAAATATAACTGAAACATGAATGTTTAATATAGACTCCTTGGAATAACTCCATTGAGTAAAATCTATTCTGTATTCTGTTCAGAATGAACTGCTGTGCAAATAATACATTATATATCTGTTATGTGTTTCTCAACACCTAAAACATTGTGAAGAGCTGAGCCTGACCAGCCTTTATTATTCAGGTCTCATGTCAGACAATAAACAGTTGAGAAAAAGAATCTTAGAAATTAGCAAAGCCTGGGAAAGAAGGTGGATCCTCCTTGCTGATGGACCGTAGATCGCAACTCTCTGCAGCTATGGTCCGTGCTTTTTCGTTGGAGAGCCCTGATCATTACAATTAGGGGCTGAAGCTATCTTGGAGAGGTGGTAAAGGGAAGCCGCAAGCCAGGTTGAGGGGAACTGCATCTCCACCCCTTGGGGTTGGTCTTTTTTCCCCCCAAAGATGACTGCAGTGGTGGTTTAAAATGGCCACCCTGAAGAGGAGGACTCAGATGGATTAAGATTTGTGCAGAAGGGAAGAAAGAGATGGATAACATCTGAACCAGGACAACTGGGCGACACAACTAAACAAAAGTACCCCGGGATAAGGTAAAATGGAATTTTTAAGGAAAGAAAAGTGAGCAGCGAAATTACAAAGGGACAGGGGGGAAAAAAGCAAATATTTTTGACAGCTAAGCGGGGCTTCGAACCAGGAAAGGAAGAAGCTGGAACTAAAGATTTAACTAAATTGGACTAACATGTTTTGGAGAGAAACAGCGGCAAAAATAAAAGCTGAATTTAAGATTGTCAAATAATAATAATAAAGTTTACAAATTGGAGACTGGACTGTGCTGGAATATTGAGGTTCGAAAAACCCTAAATAAAAAATAGGGGAAAAGGTGAAGACTTTGTAGAAATGAGAGAATGCCACCTTTTGACAAAAACTTGAGCTCAAACAAAGGGGAAAGGCATCCTGTTTCTGAATGAACTTGTGTGGATATAACATTAAAGAAATACTGAAACAAAGTAAGAATTTTAGAAAGTGAAAGCAGAACCAGAATAAAGAAAAAAGCAAGGAAAGACTGATCGTGCGGATTGATTGATGTTTTGTACAGACCCTCACTGAATAACTGAGAACTTTAGAAAGATTGAAAGAAGGAAAGCAAAAGTGTCTTTTTTTTTTTTTGGTGGACTTTAACGATCATAAAATACAAGAGTGTGTAATGACGATATCTCTTCGGGAATTAAAAATAGAACTTAAAAATATGAGAGAATACTATAGGAAAGAGGTGAATCACTTTTGCTCTGAGTTTAGAAAAATGGAAATGGCATTGAAAAACAAGAAGAAAGAGCTTCAGAGGGGGAAGAGTCGATTCAAGGAGAAGACATTCTAAATAGACAACACATGAACACTACAAAGAAGTGGGGAAAGAAGGAAGTTAAAAAGTTGAAATTTAAGAAGCGCAATCAAAAGGGGGAATACCGTGGAAGTCAGGAAAGGCAGAAAGACCAGCAGAAAAGGGGAAAGGAAGATATTAAGAAAGAAGAGAGTTATAACTGGAATGAAAAGAATATGGGAAAAGAGGGGGAGGAGAAGCAGTAAGAAACAGGCGCATGAAAATAAGAAATACGAAAATAGTAATGTTGGAAGAAATTGTTTTTTTCAAGAGATAATGTTTGATGAAATAGAAAGGGGATTCTAACAGGGTGACAAGGGTAATAAGAATATTTTTACAAGAAAATATTTAGAAAATAGGGGTAATATAGAATATTAACTCTTATTGAAAAATCAAGGGAAAAATATGCCTGCAGAATCAAATGAAAAGCTGTAATTATTATCTGTAACTTCTTTAAAAATAATGGGTTTATTGGGAATCAAGATGAAGGAAATAAAAGGTATATTTTAATCATTAAGGGTTCAACTAAAGCAGTTAAACAGGGGGAAAAACAATGACTTGTTTTTTTCTTTAGTGTTTAAAACTTGTATACATTTAGAATTCTATCAACCAACCAACCGCACTGCTGCTATGGCCACACACGCGGCCATATGACAGACCAAAGACAAAAATTAATAAAGTCATATAGACTATTAAAAGCAAGGAAAACATTGGCAACCTACTATATTATTATTATTAGGCCAAACACATATTGTTTTATCTTATTTTAAAACAAATATTAAAATTACATTTTGAAAATAATTGGAAAAGGAAACAAAAAAGTTGTTTTCAATTGAGATTCAATGAACAGAGGCTAGAATTAATGTGTTTGTTTCTCCTCTCTACTGAAAATTTGGAATGAAACCACGCTCAACTCAACTCCCACGACACTCCTCAAGTATCATAATGATGTATTGATGCTATCATATTTGTCTGTAAAACGGCTGCATTCAAACCCTGGAAATATCGCTCTTCCCACCTAAAACAACACGCACTTTTTCGTCTTTTAATTCACTGCAAACTCGAATAAAACTTGTTAAAAAAAAAAAAGAAATTAGCAAAAGCCTTAAGCAAAAAATTCACCTTCATTTATGAGTGAGTTCATTCATTAGAAACATCAGAACTCTCACACCATTCTTTATTGGTCAACCCCGTCGTGGATCTCGCGACCACACACAGGCACACCTTTGTCTTGGTGCAAATCTCTCAGTATACATAAAAGATTCATTCAACATACATTCATCAAAAGTAGAGTCAATAAGGTATAATATTTAGTATTAATGTAGGGTAGCAATAAGCAATCAATCGTACTAGAAACAGTCAATATAAATCGTAGGGATGCAAGTGTACACCAGATACACCTCTACAGTCACAAGTGGGAGGGACTGGTGATAAGAAGTTAATGAGAAGAATTAATAGTAATGGTAGCTGCAACTTTGTAAATAGTTGGACAGTGTTGAGGGAATTATTTGTTTAGCAGAGTGATGGCGTTTGGGAAAAACTATTTTTGTGTCAAGTTGTTCTGATGTGTAGTGCTCTATAGCGTCGTTTTGAGGGAAGGAGTTGAAACAGTTTAGATCCGGGATGTGAGGGGTCTGTAAATATTTTCACAGCCCTCTTCTTGACTTGTGCAGTATAAGGCAAGCATGAGGGGTTACCTGTCCCACAAAAACCAGAATTGCAACATCCTTTGCACAAGAGTTGACACATCATTAGTGATGCTTTGAAATACTCTTGTTTGTCTCTCACCTTTAGTGAATTTTCTTACAAACATTCCAACAATATCAGGTGAACATTAATTGTTTTGTTTCTCCATGTAAACTGTAGTCTATGTTTCTTTGAAATTCTTTACAAGAAGCTTGCCTGAGGCATTAACAGGTTGGTAAAGACCTACAGGTGCCAGTCTGAAAATGTGTTGGGACTTTTTGAGCTGTGTTGGCCAGGATTTCTGATAAATGTTGTGACAATAGTTGGGAAAGGTATGGTTGAAAAGTAATTAGTTACTGATCTGGGCAATCATTTGTTGAGTAGAACCATCAAAGGTGTTTGATTGCTCTATGCAACAGTGTTCTAAAAAGACTAATTACCATCATCCATAAAAAAAGAAAATCAGAGTGCTTAAAAAGAAAGAAGAAAAATCAGAATAGGTTAATCTCCATCATTTTAAACTTAATTAAGTTTATGTGAGATCTATATTAAAGATTATCTTTTATTATCATGAACCAAAACTCACAACTTGAAATTAATCTTTAGCATAATCAAAAGTAAGATATTCAGGATAAATTCTGTCTAGGAAATGTAATTTAAAAAAAATAATAAAAGGATCGCCTTCCTTCTCAGTGATTAGAGCAGGATTCTATCATCTGAAGCCCCAAGGCCACATTTTACCACCAATTCTTAAATTAGCATACAGAGTCCCTTCAAAGTTGCCAATAAATTGTAATTCGTGGTATGACTGAAAGGGAAATATATTAAGTGCAGGATGGAATAGGTTTTCATATTAAATGTCATTAATGTAATTTAAATCAAATTTTCTCCTACTCCCATATATTTTTGGAAGTTCAGAAACACACACACACACACACACATCCTTGATTAATTTCTGGGTGAAATTGAACTGGTTGTTAAATATTGCACAATTAAAAAACCTGAAAAAGTAAGATATGGAGGGGGAAAAATCATCAAATTCATTGTCACTGAATTCAAATAAATTGATCTAGGTTGAAGCAAGCTTGTCTATATGTTTTCTTTCAGGTTGTCTTCCCTCATCAACAGATAAATCAGCATATTGTAAGTCAGGAGTGATCAATCTTTGTAGACTAGCCCAGATTCTGATGTAGAATGAGATGAGTCCTACAGATGAAATCAAGGTGCAAAAAACTCAGGCATGCTTTAAAATTTCTCCTTCTGTCTCTTGCACGCCTTCAGGATGGCTGGAAGAGGAATTAAGACTGCCTCGCTGTCCCTCACTCCTCAAATTCTTGGCATGATTATTATTTTGGGATTTCAACACACAATGTTTTAACCAAGGATCTCTAGGAAAGGGGATTTAAATCTTATTCTATCTCCATCACCTTGAACAATATCATTTGATCCATATCCAGATTCACAATTCTCTTCCACTCCAGTTGATGGCTGACTCGTTGAGCCAGTGGGAAAACAAGTTGCAGATCTTGGACTGAGTCAAATGACCAACAGAACAAGGCATGCATCAATCTGTAGGTTCAGGGGATCATCATATATGTACTACTGCATAATGAGTGTAGGTGAACTAGCCATGCCAGAGTGCAATGACACTTGCAGAGTAGACACTACAAATGAGAGAATTACTGAAGAATTAAACACCTTTGTCGAAGTGGCAAAAAAACTCCTTTCTTTTGCACTACTAGATTGCTGAGCGGGTACTAAAAATAAAATTTGAGCTTCTCAAACAGACAGTGAACAATGCCTCATGCTGTGCTTCCAGTTAATGAGCGCTAACATAAAAGCATTATTACAACCAACTATGTGAATCTGCGTTGATGATTCTATAGCTATCTGACTCAACAATTAAATTACCNTTCCAGTTAATGAGCGCTAACATAAAAGCATTATTACAACCAACTATGTGAATCTGCATTGATGATTCTATAGCTATCTGACTCAACAATTAAATTACCCAAATGTTCCAAAACACCATTTAACTCTCCATTATTATAGAATGTGTCTGTCTGATAATGACTGTAGAATTCAGAAAGCTGGGACTAAGCTAGGATTTTTTCCCATGGAGTTGTGATGACTTCCTAGATTCAAAATAACCTAAGCCAGGACACATATCCTATATTTTATGTATGCAATTATAGAACTGGGTTTTATATTAAACTTATAAATAAAATTTAGTTTATGAAATTTAAGATATTATTGTAATAATAATATTGTAATAAATATATATAAATATATATAAATTATAAATATATAAGCTCAAACACACCCCAATCAGGCACCCAGATGAAACCTAGCTTCCTAATAAATGATAGCCGTCTGTTAATGCTCGGAGCCAAGCTGCACTAAAAGCCTCTAATACAGGAAGCATAATGTTGCCAGCCAATCAAGACAAAAAAAGCCACAAAACCGACAGAAAATATTAGAAACACCAATCGAGCAGAACACAGCAAACTCCAAGATCAATAAACACAGACCAAGACTCCCAACCAATCAGGATGAAGAAAAAACCATTCTGGCACAGCAGTAGGCTAGCACCAAATTTAAAACAGAAATGGTTGTGAAAGTCTGACTCACAAACGAACACAATATAGAAGCCTGATGATGGTGATGAGATTCTGCTGAAACGTTGCTACAACTTTAAAAGCACAACTATAATGACATGGGAAAATACCTGAACAAAGCTGAATACCATATATATAAATAAATAAATAAATAAATAAATAAAATATTGTAATAAAGACTCAAAATTCTAGACCTAGAAAAACTAGAACTACGCAGCCTTCGGTCCAATCTAAGCATAGCATATAAAATAATACATTGCAATGTCCTACCCATAACAACACAAGAGCAAATAGATACAAACTCAAGGTTAATCACACCAAACTTGATTGCAAGAAATACGACTTCAGCAACAGAGTGGTCAATGTCTGGAATACTCTACCTGACTCTGTGGTTTCTTCCCCAAACCCCAAAAACTTTAACCTTAGACTGTCTACTATTGACCTCACCCCTTTCCTAAGAGGTCTGTAAGGGGCCTGCATAAGTGTACCAACATGACTACCATCCCTGTCCTATTGTTTCTTTTATTATTTTTTATTTTTTCTTATATGTAGCCATGTATTCACAACCATGTTTTTACTTATACCAATTATCTTGTAAGCAATTGACAAAAATAAATACATAAAAATATTCAGGTGTGGGCAACCAAAACTAATAGGCTGCATGTCTTCCACCCCATGGCACAGTGGCTATATTTAACTGGTGTTTCCTCAACTTTTTGCCCAAATTAAGGGTATTAATGATTGTTCCCATTCCTTCCCTTAAATTCATCCATAAAGGCCCAAATATTGCTTTTAAATGCTTGATTTCAGGAGATTTTGGAGGGAATTATGTGGCTTAAGCAGTGGTGGGATTCAAAAAAATGTTACTCCTGGTGCTAGGCATGGCTTAAAGGGTGTGGCAGGGAAGGATACTGTAAAATCTCCATTCCCACACCATTGCAGGAGAAAAATACTGCAAAATTTCCATTGCCAGACCACCCCAGGGGAAGGATACCATAAAATCTCCATTCCCTCCCTACTCCAGGGGGAAGGTTACTGCAAAATCCTTTTCTCTCCCCACTCTACTAACCTGCTTTCCAGCTCCATTCTCCTGTGCAGGGCAACAAAAGAAGACCCAGCTAATCAGCTGGGACTCAAGAGGCAGAGAATAGATGAAGGTAGGGTCAGTCAGAGGTGGTATTTGCTGGTTCTCTTAACTACTCAAAATTTCCGCTACTGGTTCTCCAAAACTGGTCAGAACCTGCTGAATACCATCTCTGGGTTTAAGGTACATAGAAGGAAATAAAACTGATTTGAAGACAGCAAAGTCCACATTTTGGACAGAGAGGATTGCTGGTTTGAAAGAGGAGGCAAAGAGAATTTTCCACAGTGCTCCACATGTTTTGGGATTGCATTACCATCTGATTGCAACAATGTGAAGTCACAGTTAGCAGTTCTTAGTTGCATTTGACCTTGATAAGCATTCAGTTTTTCCCAAAAACCTAGGATGTGGTAAGCACTAGAACATAGAATAATAGAGTTAGAAGGATCCTTGAAGGCCTCCTAGTCCAATCCCCTGATTGAGCAAGAGATCCTATACCATTTCAGATAAATGGTTGTCCATTATCATGCCTTTGGTAGAATCACTCTCTGAGGGAGAGAAAGAACAGCCAACAGGGAGTGGAGGTGTGGCTCCAGAGGTTGTGGAGGAGGCTGGGGAAGGGTAGAGGCCAGCTGGGCAAGCAGAGGAAGAACCAGGCCCATCCCCTCTCCATCCTAGGACATGCAGAAAGGATCGGAGAGGACAACAACTTGGCTTGCAAGAGAGGAGGGGACCATGATTCTTCTCATTGGTTGCAGCTGGGGAGATGAGTATATAAGAGAGATGGTTAAAACACAGGTTGCCAGAAGCAAGGCATGTTTTATTTTGGTCTGAAGTTATCTTGGTTGGCATCCTTCCAACAGACTATGCCTTGTTATTGCCTTGTGTTTGGTAAATTCTTCTCCTCTTCTGTTGTGGAAATTTCATAATTGTAGTTTGTTTGTTTTTTTATTTCACCTCTCTCTGCTCATTAAGTTCGGACTAGCTTTCTTTTTGAAGACTATTTTTGAGTACGTTTTATCTCCAACTGAGTATTATTGAACAGTGGGGCCAAGTTGGAGGCATTAAAGGACATTTATTTACATTATGGATTTTGTTACTTTTGTGTTACATTCTGGATCATCACATACAGTCTCTTTTTGAAAGCCTCCAATGATGGAACACCCATAACTATTGATGAAGCACTATTCTTCTTGACACCCAAGAAAATGGAAATTCACAATAAAAATATCATAGTTCATAATATGGGGACTTACAGAGTGTGAGAGAAGAATAGCTAGGATTAAATAAACATGCTGAATGCCAAATCACATTTTTGCTTATTTGTTTATTTAATAAATGTATAGATCCCAGCTATCAAAATGAATTCTGACTGGTAAACAAGAATAAAGTGAAATATGGATTATAATAGGTTCTTTAGTTCATTATTAACTTATTTTACACTATGGTAATGTAATCAAACATTGCTATACCTCCACTGTAATCAATACAAAAATGTGCATGATTATTTCAGAAAAGCATCGATTGCTTTATAATTTTATAACAATTTTTGCAGTGAAAAAAATAGAATTCACCATGGCTCTCAGATTGCTTTCAGGATTATGAAAAGCTATGATATGCAAACGATTAGCCTGATAAAAGCATTTTATTTTAAATGAACATCTCAAGCAAGTTTAGTGGTGAGAAGGAAGTTATAATTGCTCCTATTTCATTGGACTCGTCTTGTATGTAGAGGTAGCTACAGTACGTGCATATGTGGGTGTATGTGAATTCATTCCAGTGTCATTTTTTCATACCCATTACAGTGTTGGGCTCATTAAAATTCTCACCGCAGCACCAAAGCTGGTCGGACTGAAATGGGGCTGACAATCCTCATGTCTGTCACACAGATAACCAGACCTTATGAAGGTGAAATTAGTTTTCAGGAGCTGTGCTGCTCACTTGATTGATTCCATCTTAGGAGTCATATGACTTAATGTTTCCTGCATGGGCTTCCACTGTCATGCAAACATGACCCGATAGCACATTGTCACGAGCGCACCAGAGAGCTAACAGCAATCTAACATCTTTCTTCTGGGTGTGAAGTTCCATCTGAAATGTGCATATTTGATAAGCAGCTCTTCCTCTATCTGTCCTTTTCATTTTCCAATAGTTTATCTTCTCTGCTTCACTGAGTGCCAAGCAATAATGCACAGCTGGGAACTGTGGCAGGTAGCCTCCAACTACCCTACAGGGACAATCCCAACCCTCAGGGCAAAAGGATATCCAGGTCAATCATAAAAGCTCACTGCCACTAGAAGTGATGAACTCAAATCTCCCTCCTCCTCAAAACAAAATTGTTGCTCAGTTCCATTATAAATGCTTTTTTAAAAAAATGCTCTTGGTATGACTATGTCTGAGACCAAGCCACCATTTACAGAGCGTGAATAATATGCTTGTGGAATGTTTCTCACAAATGCTAAAACAAACAAAATAAATTCATTTACATTTTACTTTCTTATTGTGGATGCTTCACTCACCAGAAGGTAAGAAGATGGGGTGGTGGAGGAAAGAGATGCTTCTGAGGGTATCATCCTATAAGAGAGCTCATGGGCCACAGCTGCATAATGGGAAGAGAAAGAAATTCAGAAAGGAACCTCTGTAACTATGCAGGTTGTAAAAGACATGGCAGGAGAGTTGTACTGTCAGGGTTGGAAGACTGATGCCAATCTTCTTAGGCAAACCAAACAAGGAATGTGACCAGATGCTTCTGGTATAATTTAACTTTATAGTAAGGCTTGGTTACCAAAATCTTACAAGTCTGAAAGTACAAATCACTTACAGTCTCCTTTACAGTCTGAAAAGTTAGGGAAGATCCTTTCCCCTCATCCATTACATAGTTGCAGACTATCCCTCCTCTTATCAGACCACTACCTGGGCAGTATTTCTTCTCTCTTTCCTCTGCCCAAGACCATTTCCACATACTATTACAAGAGCAGCGATTCTGCAACCCACCCTTGTTCTACACATTGGTAAGTCAGTTTGCATTGAGTGTATAGTGACAAAGGAGAAGGGGAAGGTAGTACTGTATACATGGACATGTTAGGATAAGTTGTACTGCTTTAACACTTAAAAATATTTATTTCTATGTAGTTTTTTTTTCCAGTACAGTTTCTCAGAATCCAACATTGTTAACATACTCTGTGATTTATGTTAATTTCTTAAAGGTATGGACATTTTTATATTTGTTTCCAAACTACAATCTGATCTTTACAAACCTTGTTCATGAAGAATAAAAAATTACTCCTTTCATTGTTTCTTAAGGCTAGGTCACACTGGCTGACAGATGCAAAACGTATGCAAAAAGGACACAGCGGACGAGCAAATTTTCGGGGGTGGCTCCATCCGTTGTCATCCGCTCCAAAAAGTGGCAAAAATTTGCATAAACAGAACGGAAAAGAAAGGAAAAGAACGGACGTGGGTAGTATGTAGCAGGGATGTTAAAGGGATGTTCATAGGAAGCCTAGAGGATGTATATAGGATGCAAAACCGTTCACTGCTCATCCTTTCCATTTCTGTGCTACTAACACTGTGTAGATGTTCCATGTACCTTTTGTTTCCTCCCTCTTTCCGTTTTCAGCTGCAGCAGATGTGAGTTGCGAGGATGCCAGAGGATGCAGAGAGGATACAGCAGACATTTAACGGATGATAAACGGACATAGAATGTTTGTTGCTCGTATGTCAGGATTTACTCGTACACAGCGGAAAGTTCATCCGCTCAAAAAGTTTTATGCAGCTCAAAACTTCTTGAGCGGATGAAATCTCAGTGGACGGATGCTCAAAGGATAGAGCGTATGAAACACGTATGCAGTGAGTACACAACGGATGCATAGCTTTTTCCAATGGATGGCAAGCTTTTTTTAATGTTTTACATCCTCGTTGCATCCATTGGTGCAGTGTGACATGGGCTTTACTGTGAAGTAGTAATGTCTGCTTTGGGCAGATTGCAGTATTTTACTCTAGAAAACAATCCATCTCTAGGAAGGTTGTCAGCTTTAAAGATTAGTTGAAAAGATCAGATAGCAGATTTTATTTTTTTTTATTTTATTTATTTATTTTGATCTGTCACTTGCTTATAAGATAATAGGTATAAGTACAATAATAGGTATAAGTACATACATAGTTATGAATACATGAAATGGGTACATATAAGAAAAATAAAAGAAACAATAGGAAAGGTATGATAGGCACATTGGTGCGTTTATGCATCCCCCCTACAGACCTCTTAGGAAAGGGGTGAGGCCAATAGTAGACAGTCTAAGGTTAAAGTTTTTGGGGTTTGGGGATTGTAGGAAAGATTTTAAGGGCTTGGAAAGCTGTGACGTAAAAGGTTAGATGGATGAAATACTTTCTCATTTAAAGTAGTATCTAAGTGAACAAGGTCTATTGAGTCAATCCAAAATTCAGTCTCCTTCCTCATAATCCTTCTTATATGCTGCTGTTATGGTCATCAGCCATGATGTTTGTAAAATGGATCATCACATGGCCAGACTCAATTTTCAATTTTTTTTCTGAAGGGTGCATTAAGTGAATACCACGGTTGTTGCCATTGTTAAACAAACCCATTGGTCATTATGGGGCATTTTTCCTGAAAATCAGAAGTAAATGCTGAGTTTGGCAAAAACATTGTAAATCATAGTCACATGACCACAGGATGTTGCAAACAATTGTAAATGCAATCTGGTTACCAAGCATCTGAAAAGCAGTCACCTGATCACAGGGAGGGCAGCCGTAAGAATTTCGGAACCAGGTTGTAAGTACTTTTTGAATGATATGTTGTAAATTTGAATGATTGCTAAGCAACCAGTTATTAAGTCAAGGACAATGTGTACACCAGTTGGAGACTGGAGCTATGTTGATATATTTCCCTGAGGGTATGAAGGTTTGGTAGGGTTTGAAGAGCCAAGCTGATTCACTCTCAGCTTTGTTTGTGCTCCAAAGGAAACAGTACAAAGACAATTCTTCATCTCTCCTTGAGAGAGCAGTCACCTATTGACAGAACTGTCTACTTTTTCTCACTTGCCAGCTCCTCTCTTTCCCTCCTTTTACCTGAGGACAAGATGCCTTTATGACCTTCCCCTGTTCTTTATCCTCCATCATTGCAAACAGATACTTTATTGCTTCCTCAGTGGAGTGGCCAGTTGGAAGGCATTTATTGTTGTTGTTAAGAAATCTTTGCAATAAACAGAAACAACAGTGGAGGAAGATGAAAGCAAGAAGTCGTGGACCATCTGCTATTGTTGTCTCAAATTCATGGGGAAAATGACGGGCATCTTTGGGTCAGAGGTAGAATTCTACCTGGTCAGACCTGTTCTATAGAACTGATTATTATGATTTTGCCTAGTTTGGAGAACCAGCAAATTTTGCCACTGGCTGACCCCGCCCCTCCCTGCCCACTCACTCCTTACCTGGCATGCACACCGTCAAACTTGTCTGCTTTTGGTAAATTGCTATTTTTCCTTTTTTCCCTGACATCAGCTGTTCTGCTGTGCCAGGAGATTTAGATTAGCTAGAAAGCAGGAAATCATTGGATTTCTTGCTTTCTAGCTAATCTAAAAGCAGAGCTGAATTTTCCTTAGGATTGAAGCTTCTATTTTTCAATGCAGATTCAGGTGGCAGATTGCAGAAAGATAGATCTCTGAATGAATCTGTGATTCTGTGAGCAACTCAATCTGCCTGCCTGCTTTGCCTGATTTTGGGTAAAAGTTGTTCTTTTTTTTATAAAAAATTAAATGTTTACATAAATATTTATAATATTTACATATAAGCCACACCCAGCCAGTCACATTAACACCAAGCCATGCCCAGTCAGCAAGCCACGCTCACCCACAAATTATGTCACACCCACAGAACCAGTTGTTAAGACATTTGAAGCCCACCCCTCTTTGGCTGATAATGATCAGCAGGGACAATTCCCTTTATTTTCATCATTCAGCTGTAAAGCTAAGAAAGGTGGGACCAGTAGCTCAGAAAATGGGGTTTACAACAACTTGCCATAGACAACTTGCCACAGACAACTTGCCATGGCCAACTAATTATGGGACAATTTGCCATGGCCAATTCACCACAGGACAATTCACTGCAAGACAATTCAACAATTCAGTTTAATTATTTTAAAAAATTAAAAAATATTTTAATTTTTGACGTTACCATTTTATTTTGTCCCTTCCTTCTTTGGCATCCTTTTTTAATGATTCTATTGGATTATTTCTTCAATATTAATGGAACTTTTATCCTATGGTGAGTTGTCCTGAGGCAAGTTAGCCATGGTGAGTGATTCCACAGCGAGTTGGCCATGATGAGTTATCCCTTTCTGCAGAAAATGATGCCTCTGCCAATTTGGGTTAGGAATAATTCTACTATCAAGTCTTCTGTTGGGATGAAGTATTATATCCAACTGATTGTTTGGAGGATTTCTATTGAGTAGATGTGCACATTGTGCTGTTCATTTTCATTTTGTCAGAGAGCAGCCCGTCTTTTTCGGGGCAAATTGCTTTCAAAACTGAAGGCCATTTAAACCAATTTTCCAAAGAGTGTGTGTGTGTGTGTGTGTGTGTGCACATGTGTGTGCAGCAAAGGAATCAGTGTCTCCAAAGGTAAAATGATGAATCTGCCAGGCTGAATGTTCCTTTGGAACCATGCCAATGTACCTCCATGTGTTTGTATTAAACCCACTTATTAATCTGTTTGTGTCACCTATTATATTATGAGAATGGCAGCTATTATCTTTCCTGGTTTCTTTATAAAAATGGGCACTTTTTTTTTTTTTTTCTTTANTTTTTTTTTTTTTTTGCTTTACTCATCTTCCCCTGCCTTTTAACTAGGTTTCAGTCCCCGACAACACTTATCACGTGATCATTTAATTTTCCCATCTTAATGGCATAATTGAGGAAAGCAGGTATTTTCAGGCATGATGGATGTTGATTGCTCCTTCTGAGTGGGCTAAAAGTAAAACATGCACATTTTCAAAGCCTGTCCTCCTTTGAACAAAACACTTTATTTCCTCTAGGTGAGCTTTTGAGAAAGTTTGGATGAGAAACACATAAAAGCTTAATTGTCTTGTCTCTTCTTTCCACATCTGTCTCTGACACTTATGCAACTGCTGCGATGCAAATGAGTGCATTTTCTCTCTTTTGAATCATATGCTTTGAAACAAGAATCTGCTGTCTTCTGCATGCATATTTTTTTTAGCCATCTGCCTTTCTCTGTTTGCATCAGCATTGCCACACACTATTCCCTTTCACAACTGGAAAGTATTTTTACCCTGAACCTTGGAACAGCTTGCAAAAAAGAATTCAAACAGACTGACTGTCATCTGTCTATAATGTCACCAGCGAAGAAATTTGACTGGGAGCAAGAAAGAGAAAGAAAATCAGCAGCTGATTGTGTAAAACAGAGGTGTCCAATCCTGGCAGTTTTAAGACCTATGGACTTCAGCCATGCTGTCTGGGTAATTCTGGGACTGGAAGGCCACAAGTTTTAAATTTGCCAAGGTTGGACACCCCTGATGTGTTTTATGGATCCCACTTAGATTTTTGCTTCTGTCTAGCTGCTCATGCACCAATAATGCTATTTAAACCATCTCTCTTTGCAAAACTCTTGCTGCATACTGTACAGGCCAGGGAGAAAATTGTGAGGAGAGTATGTGTCAGAGACCAAATTTGGCTTCATTCACCTTCAGAATTCAAGCAAAAAGTGAGCCAACTCATCTTGTAGTTAGAGTTTTCTACTGTGTGTAGAAATCTAGATTTAACATGATAATGACCTCAGTTGTCTTTCTCATTTTTAAAATCACAGTCATAAAAATATTAGATAATTTGGTACTATGGATTAAATGATTGGGTAGAGGATGTCCAAAGGATTTTAAAATTACAATGCATATTTCCCTACTTACTTCCAAAATTGTTATGCCAACCCTCCTATGTCTGGTTATTGACATCTGTCCCAAAGTTCTGTCAAAGTGATATTTTATGTGGGCATATTGTAGAATTCAAACCTTTAAAATGGATGATAATGATCCAGCCAGCTCATTCACTGGCTGGATCATTATGGCTACACTGGCTACATTGTCAAAGGACTGAACATAGCAGGGTTGATAAGATATCCATTGTGAGGAGGTTCAGATTAACAGAGTTGGAAGGGACCTTGTAGGTCATCTAATCCCCTGCTCAAGCAGGAGACCCTGTGGGCAACCTGACCAGGCTTTGTCTTCAGAGGAATTTCCTGCTTACATATATAAAATGGGAAACCAAAGAACTTTCCAGAAACATGAGGTGTTTCCACCTTCTTGCTCTTTTCCATAATGTAGTTCCGATTCCCCCCACCCCCTCTCCCAAAATATAAGATCATTCAACAAAAGCAAAAATAATAAATCCATTTGTTTCAACAATCTTGGTTCTTGTCTCCATTTCTCCTTCTCAGTCTGCTTCATCCTTACCTATTTCAGTTTGCAGGCTTCCATTGAGAAGGTCAGAATAATTAATCCAGTCTTCCATAGCTCCTAGCAAAGAACTGGATTTTTCCCCCTCTGGGTGGCAGATGTAAGACATTTTAATTATTTATTGATGTGCAAATCATAAGAGAAATATACTGTCATTTTCACTTCCCTCTTGCTGAAAATCTAAGCAGACTGCAAGTTGGCTTGCTAAGCCTGACTCACAAATCATGACCAAATATGTTTTTAGTCTCCTGCTTTTTGCCTCATTCCACCCTCAGCAGATAGCAAACAAACATGTTTGTGTCAATATTAGCATTCTCTCCCCACCTTCTACGATGGTTTGACCAGCTTGCTATTACTCAGAAAACAGCCAAGATAAAGAGATAGTATGTTTTCCTAGGGAGCAATGAAGTGGATGCTTTTGGAGATGAGTTCCTTTTAACAACTAAGTTTAAACACTATAGGAGGCAAAATGCTCTTGAAATGCAAACCAACACCCTCTTTTTATTGCCTTTGCCATGAGCCTAGTTACACTTCTGGGAATTGGTGTTACTTTGGATAGTGGCAGTAAATCAGTTCAAATGCAGGTCAGGTAATTAAAATATTCAGATAGAATGTCTGTCATTCTAGGTTAGCAAAGGCTCTTACCAAGGAGCTCTCCTTAAATATGGGAAATGAGTGAAAAATGACCCTAAACCATTGCAGACAAAAGATAATGTCTTATTTGAAAGGTCATCATATGAGAAAATGGTTGATGGGTAAAATCCAAATCCAGAGCAGCTGTTGTATGCAAATAATACTATTTTAGGCAGGGTCCGTGAGTGGGTTTCCAGCTTTATTGGGGCATCTTGCCATTGCTCTGGTGATCTATCAGTAAAGATAGTTTTTAGATCACCACATCTGTAACAGAGTGAGGGTTAGGGAACTGGGAATAATCTCAGAATAAAGTAAACAATTCCAGACACAATTTGGAGAAGTTTAGTGTGGCATCCTGCTATAGGTGGAATTTGTATGAACTAACTAAGGGAACATTTTTTGCTAATCCTCCAAAGTATCAAGCTAGAAAAATTCTTTTTCTTATCAGTCCTCATTCTATTTGATAAAAGAGAAGCAACCACTTTAGAAATTATTTCAGAAACTAAAAAACCTGGGTAGTTTTTCCTTCCTTCCTCTACCTTCCTTCCTTCCTTCCTTCCTTCCTTCCTTCCTTCCTTCCTTCCTCCTTTCTTTCTTCTGTAGAAGCTCAAACCTCCTATAGAATAAAAATATTTTGGGGAATATTTTAAAAAGGCAGAATATTAAATTTCCTCAAAGGAAAAATGGAGAAACATGTTATTAAAAGCAGAAAGTAGCCCAGTCTTACCTACATAGTTAAAAAACCTCAAGCAGAAGAGACAGATCTTTAGAAATGCAATTTGTAAATCCATTCAGGCTGGGCCAATCCTTATTCATAAAACAAAATACTTTCAGCCACAGGCTCCCCAGACAGGGATTAAGAATTTTCCCCCTACCCAAATCTAAGAATATGACAAGATCTATAGGATCATAACAGGATTAACCCAACCACCATTAGAATGCCCAAAAGGGACACAAGGCTCCACTCCCTGGAGCATCTCAGAACCCTATAAAACCATATCATTCCTAAACCAAGGGATCAGCCACCCTAGAAACCAATGCTGTTGTCACTGAAGGTCTCCAGGAAAACAAAATAAACCTTCTTTCCCTTGCAGCCAGTTGCCTCCATTAATTCCAGCACTGTTTCCTGGATTGCGAATTGGACCAGATTTTTCTCCTTTCTTTCTTTTCCTTTCCTTTCCTTTCCTTTCCTTTCCTTTCCTTTCCTTTCCTTTCCTTTCCTTCCTGATTTAGTAAACAAACTCCTCCATTTGGACATTTTCAGTAATGCTTTTGCTGTCACCACTAAAGGGAAATTCTTCTCTGCATAAATGCTGCATCTATTTCTCTTTCTGGAGAAATTTGGAGAAAGCATGTAGCCTGCAGTTCTGCTCATCAATGTTGAGGAGAATTCTCCAAATCTGTTAATGCCGGTTCCAAGAAAGAGAAAAGGCACATTCAGATATGATCTGTGCACAAGGTTTTATCTTTTCCTTCTGGCAAACTTGCCCATGGCCTCATTGCTTTTGCTTTTATTTTCAAATAATGTCAGTATGCTGTGTTGTCTAAAGCCCATGTCACACTGGCCAACGGATGCAAAAAGGACACAGCAGACGAGCAAAATGTTCCATCCGTTGTTATC
>BHFT01020017.1:5873-16035 GCA_004320025.1 Laticauda laticaudata | reverse complement strand
GACGGCAGCTCCGATCACACACTGCTTGTACTGGCACGAAGCCGAAAGCACCAGCCTGAGGATGGCGAGTGGGACCTTGCCGAAACGTCACCAAGATATTCTTAATCTTACATGGGAAAAGACCCAAACACACCTAGACCTACACCTATAGATGCAATTTTCTCAGCTGGATTACATGGAACAGAAGCCGAATTTTTAATTATGTATGCTGGAGGAAATATAATTGTTTTGAGGCGTGGTCCCTTTGAACAGGTGAATACTAATTTCCTATAAGCATTATTGGTGTCAGATAAGCTTGAAAGGATTCCTGATGCTGTGAATTTTATTGTGAAGATTTTATCACCCTGTGCAGGGTGTTTACATCACTGAGTTTCATTTATTTATCATTATAATATTCACAGTCACCAGTTAATAGTAGGAGCAGTTCCTTTTTCCGGAACGGTAAGGGAATCTTTTGTTTGATGCAGTATTAATGAATCCTATTGAAGTAATTATCAGAACCCTCCAGGGCCTTGGATGTGAAAATATGATATGAGAAGAATCTTCCAGTCTTTGCAAAGAAGTCTGGGAGACAACTTGGTTATCGTTGCAAAAGAAAAAAGAAAAAAGAACAGAGATAGGCAGCACTATCTGATTCTTTTCCATAGTGTGATGTAGTGTCAGTGAATAGGTCTAGGAGAATGAGGCACAGGTCTGACCTCTGGCATAGAAATACACTTTCCCCGACTCTAAAATTATTTACAGGATAGTTGTTGTTGGTGGAAAAAACAAAGCAGGAGGAAAGCTGAAATATAAAAACTAAAATAAATAAAAAATATTTGTGAAGCAGAGAGTTGAGACCATTGAAAAATCACAAGGTCAGGAGGAGCATAGCTAAGTATATATTAGCATACAGAGAAGAGAGTATCAGCAAAAAGTATCTTCCTTCTCATAAAAAGCTGGATACCATTTTCCATCTGTCAGAATTGGTGATAGTTACATGCAATTCTAAGATATTGACACTATGAGCCTTTCATGGTGAATAAGAAGCTAAAAGGTCCAGGGCATGTTGGTATATTCAAATCCTTTTCACTCTGCTTAAGTGCACTCAAGATATATCACAAACAACTAGACTTATGACCTAGGGGCCTTTAGAAGTATGAGCTTCAGTTCCAAGAAATTCCATCAGTGGTGATGTTTGGGTTTCGAAAGAGGATTCTACAAGTTCCACTCCACGTAATCAATGCAACAACTTATCTCCAAAATCTGTGGGTGTTCTAATACTGGAGCCTTTTAACAAGACATTGAACAACTATTTTTCTGAAATGATATAGGGGTTTCTGCTTCAACAGTGGGTTGAATTAGAAGACTTCCATGGTCTTTTCCAACTCTGGAGGATGTTCAGATGATGTTAAATGGGGTAAGTAACAGAAAGAGAGCAGAATTTTCTTCACTAACAAATATTATCAAGGCTGGATGTCTCTATTTTATGTCGTATTAAAATAGCAAGAATTGGATGAAAGATGTAAAATGAGTTTGTTTTATTTATTAATCAAATTTATATAGCCACCCATCTCACCAGAGACAGCTCTGGGCAATACACAACATTTCCTATACCATAATGTCCAAGCAAACAACTGAAATAAAATGTAGTCATCTTCCATAATTATTCCTTCTCCAAATCCAGTGATTAAATTCTGTGATTGAAAACAAATACACACGAAAAGTTAATATTAATGAAAGTAATAAACAAAAATGCAGGTAGTCCTTGCTTAGAAACCACCACTGGAACCGACAATTCCATCTCTAAGTGCTACAATCGCTAAGTAGAAAGTCATGGGACTGTGATGGACTTAGATCACTTCCCATTAGATCATAAAGCAAATCAGCGCAGTTAAGTGAAATGTCATATGACTGCAACTTATGATTTTACTTCCAATATCTCCATGGCAGGCCTTGCTTGCTACAATTTTTAATGGGAAAAGGTTACCCATTGTCATTTTGGCTGTATAAGCAGCAATACTTATTGTCCAAATAAGCTTCTGCTGTAATAGACATATCTTGCTGTCTCATAATGATTAACCTTTATCAACTGAACTACAATAGGTCACAGTATGGGGTAAAAATAGTCAATGCTTATTAGGCTTACTAGGAGATATAACTTGACTGAACATGCTAGAGTTTATTTTCACCTATATATATGCTCAAGATAATGCTTAAAATATACATCATTTTGAGAAACTCCTTAGTTAAATTTCCAGTGAATCCCGTATTTCTAGAATTCTTGTTTTTAAAACAGTTCTCTAAATATCCAGTTATGATCAAAGTAGTTATGTCAATGCAGAAAGGGAAAGTGGAAGAAATAACTAAACTGATAATAAAGGAATCAAGGTTTTGAAACAGTTTATTCATGCAGAAATGATACAAAGCGTAGTAGCTAGATAATTTTACACTATTTTGGCAAGTTTCCCATTCTGTTCCTGAGTGCCCATTGGGTGGCACTGTAGCACCAACTAGGTGGCTCTCCTAATCTATAGGACAGTTTTTGATTACTACAGTTACATGGAAATTTCCTTTGCTGCACAGTCGGTGTGGTGTGTGTATGGAAGAAAGTGGTAAAGGCGGGCAACTGATAAAAACAGTCAAGGGAAATTCTACTCTCAGATCATGTCTGACTCAAAATTTTCAACATTTACTCTGTCTCAGTACTAACATCCTAATCCTGGAATGATTTACAATGGGGAAAATGTAGCAGATACGGACAAGTGGTGAAGTCAACCATCTAGAATTCATAATTCCAAGAAGAAACTTTGGAAAGTAAACTCCTTTCATTTTCCATGAATAACTAGATTACAGAAATATCTAAAACCAATTACAGTGTTTTAATATTAAAGTCATGTGAAGAAAGTATCTCAACAAACTAAAATTCCAAGAAAAGACATTTGAAGCCAAATCGTGAAAACCGACCTAGATGAAAGTTTGATTCCACCTTTGAAAGGTATTTCTCCTATTGGAAAATATATCTCTATTGGCAACAACAGAGATAGAGAAACTAAAATAGAAGAATATTGTATGTGACAATGGAGAAAACTGACTATATATTCATAACAAAAGTCTAACCAAATTCAAGCAGGAATGGCTTCCTTATATACAACATATTACACTACAAGGCAACCTAACCTAAATATGGGTTTTGAAGTCAATAAGTAGATTAAAAATAATTGAAAAATGATTAAAGTAAATATAAACTGTAAAAGTTTAAAACAAACTATAAAGATCTAAGTGGTAGCAATTAGTAGTTGGGGGGAAAATGAAAGAAAAGAATGTACTATTAACAGCTTATTTTTTCTGTACGATCTCATTTTTATGTATCTTCACTTTTTTACAATGTTTATGCAATAATTAAACTAATCAAATATTTTTACAAGAAAACAAAGATATTTTCCCAAATCAAGATTCATATTTGCACTGAAATGTACACAGATATTATTTCACTTTATAGCTGATACTTCTTTCATTGTTCTAAGACAACTTACATACAATAAACGGAAGCATAATTTAGCTTTGTGTGCAAAGGTTCTTCAGCACAGATTTGTCAACAACAAATCTTACCGGATTGATCTGATTTCATTTTCTGATCAGTTAATTTCTTTAGTAGACTGCAGGAATGCTGTGGACATAAAATATTTTGACTTTATAAAAGCATTTGACAATGTACTTAATGATATTCAGATTACAAGATAAATTAGGTGAAGGATACATATCTATTTTGGAGGACCTTAACTATAGTCAGATAATTTGGCAATGCCTCCCCAACAAGCTGGAAAAAGTATGAGATGCCACCAATATTCTTCAAAATTTCAAAATTGAATTTTGAGCAGAAACAAATATAATTAAAATCTCCATCTATTAAATGAATTTACAAATTATATTAAGTGATTGTTTCATTATATTAAATATTGTTCTCATTCCTCCTCTGGTATTGTTATCTAGTTCTGAGTATCATACTTTAGTAAAGATATGAACATTTAATCTTTAAAAAAAGCAACTGAAAATATTAATGATAGATCATTTTTTCAAATACTTCAAAAGGAAGTCACAAGGATGGTCTCTGTTGTTCCAAAATGTAGGATATGGAATCACAATTGTGTGTTACTGAAATACATATTTTATTCATTTCTAATGATGCTTCTAAGCTGCCGTACTTCCAAAAGACTGTGCAATAAACATTAAAAGAGCTCAATATGATTAAAACAAACAACATAATAGAATAAAATTCTTATGGAAAACCAAAACCAAAATAAAACCAGGGTGGTTTTGATAAAATGCAAGGTAAAACCCCAATAAGAATAGTCTGACAATGGAAGCAATTAACCTGAAATATGGTTGCTCTTCTTTGTTGGAGTATTCAAGTAACAAGCTGGATAGTCCATCTATTGGATGTTTTCATTTGGATTCCTGCATTGAGTAGGGATTAATTCAGTAGTCTTAAGTAACCTTGTGATTCTTTTATTGCACAGGAAGCAAGAGTTCTATGTATGCATCCTTTGTACATGTGAGCCTTTGTTTCCCATATAAATAAAATGGGGTATTCTTATTCAAGCTCCGTATATGTATACTAGAGTATCAAGTGTTGCCAAATCAGAAGAAAAAGGCCTGAAAATGAATGAACCACAGGGATGTAGACAGAGATTTATGCAGCCCTGCATTTTGTTTTATTACTAACTTATTTTACCAACTTCTTCATTGGTGGAAGAAGACTAAGATATGGATTTTTTTTTCTAGACAGCTATTAATTCTCTTATCACTGTTTTTGATTCAATATCACATATATTTGATTCAATATCACATATCATCACATATTAATAAAAATCAAGAAGAGAAACTGAAGTAAACATTTTCAGTCTGTGCTCTGCAATGGCTAATAAGCCATAAGAGTACAATATCTGCATTAGCCTGATTAATAAAAATGATTAAGATTGTCCATCATAGGTTCCATATTTTAATTACTGTCAAATATTTGTATTTCACATTTCTTGTTCTGGGTCATATATTTCTGAAAGAACAAATCAGCTCCCAAAAG
Source organism: Laticauda laticaudata (assembly GCA_004320025.1). Lineage (NCBI taxonomy): Eukaryota > Metazoa > Chordata > Lepidosauria > Squamata > Elapidae > Laticauda > Laticauda laticaudata. Next base: position 10,973 of record BHFT01020017.1, on the reverse strand, counting down.
GAAGGCTTCTTTGTGGTTTGGTTGTGAATTCTCTTGCTTAGAATTCTAATATTTGGTAACTCATCTTGGATTGTTTTAAGAAAGTAGAAGGATAGAAATGTTAAAGAAATAAATCTGTCAGCACTGGTGTGAAATCTTGCGGTCCAATGTATTTTAATGGAAACTCAGTGATTGGAAATATTCTCCATGCAAATCTTACCTAACAGCAAAACACAAAGAATGCCAGACTGATTTGGATTAAACGTGTATTTTCCTTTGGAAAGAATACCTATGCCAAAATACACATAAATTGGTATTATGCTAGTCTCTTGCAACACAAAATCAATATGAATAGTATACCTTACATTTAGCAGCTACTCATCATCCAGAATTTTTCATTCTGGTATACGAATCCTGACCTATCTGCTGCTTATATTTCCATAAGGAAACATATTTTATTGGCATTGATCCATAGATATCATGAAGCTTATTTTTTTTCTTGTCTTGGATTACAAAGCTTTTGAAGTGAGGAAGATTTTGACAGGCTACCCAACTTTAATAATAGCATCTTCAGTTTTGTTTTGTTCTGTTACTCATAGCCAAATTCAGCTTATGATTTTCTGCAATGTTTTGTTGAGGAGCTTATATCTAGGCAAATATTATTCAAAACACTTTTTTATTGGTTGTTGCTCTATAAAAATCAATGAGGCAGATGGGAAGAAGAAATAGTGAGAAAGAGAACTGATATATAGTTTCAAAAAAATACATTTTTGTGAATTAACAATGTCCTGATGTCTCATCTAAGTAAACCAAAACCAAATCCATTTGTAGTAGCTGTTCCCCCTCCTCCCTCCCTCTCTCTCTCTCTCTCTCTCTCTCTCTCTCTCTCTCTCTCTCTCTCTCTCTCTCTCTCTCTGCTTCTCTCTTAGCAATATTTTAATTATATTTCTTGCCTGAAAAGGCTTGCAGGACAGCTCACTTTGATAATTTAGAGAGATGGTTAAAACCTCCCAACTGGGAGAAGCATTTCTTACTTTTTAGCTCAATAAAAGTTGTTGCTGAAAACATACAGCTGGTTGTTTTAACTGACAGAAAATTTCTATTGGGTTTTACTTTAATTGGTTTATTATTATATAATTTTAGCTTTAATTGTGAAGCTCTAGGGGAGCCTTATGAGTTAGAAAGAATAGGGGAATAGAAAATCTTCCAAAATGGCATGAAAGTGAAGCAGTTCAACAGAACTGTTATGCATATGCCCAATTTTCCTTTTGAAATCCATAAAATTTGCCTTACTGTATATGAAGCATGACTTTTTAATTCAAGGAGCATAAAGAACAAAAATGCAAAATCTGTATAGAAGTAATTTCCACTGAATTAAACAAGACTTGCTTTCTAATCAGCAGGCATAGAATTGCAGTCACATGAAACAACTTATGCCAATTCTCATCATTATTTTTGCAGGTATGTAGCTGTGGGAAATTCAAATCTAATCCAAGAATGAATATTTAAGACATAATTCATGACCATAAAGCCAAAATACTTCTGAGGGTTTCTATCTTAATAAAGGATATCTTAATAAAGGATATTTCTATCTGAATCTGTCAATGATCTCTACAAGTTCAGCCATAAGGTCTCCCTCATAAGTATTTTTCTTTTGTCAAGTGAGAACATTCCTGCATTTATATCTCCAGCTTCTTCTTCATTTCTTCAGCTTTTTTTTATGTTTTGTACCAAAATGATGACCTGAATGTCTTTATAGAAACAATGCTAAGCATTTTTATTTGGGCAAGAATTTAATTGCCAGGAAAAACACATCATTTTTTACATTGTGAATGTACAGGTACACAGTAAGTATAAATTATCTACTCTAAGGGAATGGCTGAAAGGTTTTATTTTATCTTAAATTTTTTAAAAAAGTTCTTAGCAAAATAGTGCTAAACATTTTCACTGTTAGATTCACTGCTTTCAGCTTTTCTCTCTTTTTTCTTTCGATTGTGGTCCCTTTCTTTGCTAATTTTATATTTGTTATCATCTGTTACCATTCTGCTACATTGCACATGACATGTAATGCATGGCTACGCAGTAAATGCTGACTAAGGATCGGCAGCCCTGAGTAACTATATTTATGCCACAACTCTTTAGCATCTCAAGCACTTGAGGAAAACGGCAACAGAGTACATATATTCCAGAAAAAGAACTACCTGCTGATAATTTGGACAAATAAGAGTAAAATCAAATAATATAAACATTGGATGGCATTCAGTATCCAAATTAAATGGTTATTTGAATGAGTAATTATTTATCTTTACACTTGCTCCTAATATTAAGGAAGTAATATTAGTGATCATCAGATTACATCAATGGTACAATATAGAAAGGCATCAATCATCCAAAACTGATAATTCAAGGTCTAAAGATTGGCAGTGGAGTTCAAGAAGAACAAGGATAAGAAAGAGCAGAGGTAAATTGTCCTATGTGACATTGCAGCTCCAGCAATAGGTCGAACTAGAAAATCCAAATTTCCGGTAGAGTAAAACCCTAACTTATAACCTTCCAACTACCATAGGGAGCCTTGGTGGCACAGTGGTTATAGTGCAGTACTGCAAGCTACTCCTACTGCAATTTGACAGATTGAATCCCACCAGGCTCAAGGTTGATTCAGACTTACATCCTTCCAAGATGGGTAAAATGAGGACCCAGATTGTTGGGGGCAATATGCTGACTCCGTAAACTGCTTTGAGAGGGCTGGAAAGCACTATAAAGCGGTATATAAGTTTAAGTGCTCTTGCTCTTGCTCTATGGCATTGAGTAATCTAAGGCTTAAGAGCCAGACCCTTCTTTAATCTGAAAACTCTCCTAGTAATACAAAGTAAGATGTTTGGATCCTGATCCCAAAATTTGATCCTACAACTGGTTTACAACCTGACTATTCCAAATCATGCAGTGCATTGATAGCTGAAGGGGAATTGAATCCTCATTCTTTCAGTTTGTCACAGTGCTTTTGATTCCACTTAGCTCTGATTTAATTTCTAACCTGAATATCTGACAACTTTTCAAGAATAGAAGACATATATTAAGCATCTAACACCAGGTGTATTGTATACCCATTGATAAATTATATATAGCTAACTACTCTAAGCACATTAATAGTATTTCCATAGATGCTGTGTTTATATAATTCATGGATAAAATGATATGAATTCTATTTTCTCATTTAGTTGTTGGATATCACTTATACACGTATCCCATGTTTGAAATGATCAAACTGCAAATCAGGATGCAATGGACTGTGTCAAAACAGCATCTGAGGGAGGGACCTGGCTCTTTATAAAATATGTTCTTCTGGAATTAACGGCAAGACCCTTTGGGTTGTGGCCCTCAGTGAGGAACCTCTGTCTGGCTGTGTCCAATACTGTCAGCCGAGCAATTCATAGCTTTGTTGTCTTTACCAAATTTGTGTTAGCAGATTTCACCAATGGGATTTTTAGAAACCGATATGGAGGCAGTTATTCTTTCTTGAAATATTCTTGAATATTGAAAACAATATTTTCATATACTGTACCATTCTTTCTTTTGATGAAGTCATTTTAGCCCATGGATAAAAACTCCTGCTGTACAATGGAAATATTGTATTTGCTAAGATCAGTGGCAGCAGTAGATGAGTACTTTTACACGGAAAACAGGCACCACCTTTGAAAGTATTTTTGCAAGTTAATCAGTTGTCCTGTTTTCTTTTTCTTCTCTCCCTGAAAAGCTTCGCAACAAGATCCTCTGCTGCCTTCAGTGACCTTTGGCACAAAGCAAACAGACTATGTGCCTCAATGACTGTACTCTGACTGGTGAGGATGGGAGGCAGAAGGCTATTAAAACAGGGAAGCCCTTAGTTTGCTGATCCTTGACAACTACAAGTTGCAGCCAGATTCACGCATCACAGAAAAACCCAGAATTGGGATGCTAGAATTTACATGTGGGTTTCAATTAAAACAAAGGTCTTTTTAATTGCTTTAAAGCCATCTGTGTTAAATATATACACATCCAGTATAAATAAATACATTTTGCTTATATTTTGCTCTGGCTATTTAATATACATTTATACATACAAACAGAGACATGCTTGTACTGACATCATAAAAATCAAACTATAACCTTTCATGGAATGGATGAAGCGTATCATTAAAATAAAATGTTCATGAACTATGCAGTATATTTTGGGAATATTCTTTAATTTAACTAAGAAATATCATGTTAAAAACTGACCTTCCAAACATCCAGAATGAAAAGTAGTTTTTGCCTAATTTAAAAATCATCAGTCCAGAACTAAAGGTTTTCTTCCTAGAGAACAAAAGAAAGGAGGGTTCTTTCAATATTATAGGCACAAAATCATCGTAGTCCTTGATAACAAAAATATTAGGATTCTGGTGGTATTTGATTAAAAGGCATAAGCTTGCCTCTAGACAAGAGGGTGGCCCTCAAATCAAATCAAATCAAATCCAAATCAAATAAAAAAAACAAACAAGCACACTTCTGTGAAAGCTACAACTATAATGAGATGAGTTGTAGCTCACAAAATCTCCTGCATTTTAAGATAAGATCTGTTAGTTGGAAGAGGTGTTACACAATCCCTTCAAAGTGAAGAACAGATAGTAAAGAAAGAAGATGGAAAAAGAACAATAGTACCAAGAATTCAAAAGAACTACCCACTTCTAACTCAGCAACCGCCTGAACCTGCAGGAATAAAAAGTCAGGAAAACTAAGGCTCAGAATGAACTAAGACTTGCAACAGACGCCAAAAATAACCAAAAAGAAAGTTTCTTTCAATATGTAAGGAACAAGAAAAAAGTAAAGGAAATTATTGGTCCACTAATTGAAGAAGATGGCAAGAGCAGCAGGAAGGAAGTATAAATGTTTAATACTTTTTTGCCTCTGTCTTCACAGAAAACAAAAAAAATAATTGAACCTACCAAAATCAACACATGGGAGACAGAACCATTTTAAATGAGATCAAATCGCCAGAACCAGATGGATTACTCCCAGAGTTCTGAAGGATCTGGCAGATGTAATCTTGGGGTCACTCACTGAACAAAATATTTTACAGTTCCTAGAGCATGGGGGGGGGGGGGG